>CM035157.1:131775428-132015428 GCA_020205615.1 Panax quinquefolius | reverse complement strand
AATAGAAAAATAAGGAGATGGCTCCATGTGCTCTGAGTCATTATTTGAATTCTGATCCAGGAACACTACCAAAGTGTTTCAAAGGGGGTTATCTTGACGTAGGTTTGCCTCTGGCCTAGATTAACCTAAGTTAGATGAAGTCTCTATCGCTCTGCTTAAAAATAAAATATGAAACTTCATACACCTTAAAGTTCATAGGACGAAAAGAGATTTTTTGAGGTCCTTATACTCATTATGCCTAGCATTGAATAGACTGGGTATTCACCTTATCAATATCTCAAATCAACGGTGGGGTCTGTTTGGCACCTAAACAGGGCACCCGAATCGGACCAAACCCTTTGTCAGGCTATTGTTCTCTTGTTCCCTCAAAGTTATGGAGTAAGACATCGATTTCTCAATAAAATAAATTCTGTTGATTGCATGATGGACTCCCCTGAAAAACATTGGCGCACGTGTAAACGAGGTGCTCTACCTAACTGAGCTATAGCCCTTAGTGCTTGTGATACATATTTTATCATGTAGATAATTTCTTGTCAAGATGAATATTCCATGATCCAAGATCATAGCTCTTTGATCTGTTTGAGTGGTATTGCTTATAAGTAATATGATATTTATAATCCATCGATGGGATGGGTCCCATTTGGTTCTCTTTGTGATGATAAATATAAATCACCTACTTAACTCAGTGGTTAGAGTATTGCTTTCATACGGCGGGAGTCATTGGTTCAAATCCAATAGTAGGTAGAACTTATTAGATACTATTGACCTCGGTATCTAATAATATTTTTTTATACCCATCTTCTTTTATGGATATTGATTTTTTATCTTTTCTATTTCATTCATTTTTTTTCGTTGCATCAAAATCGGATTCCGCTTGATTGTATTTAATTGTATTCACTCGACAGAATCAAATCAAACAAAAAAGTCGGGTGTATAAACCGAACCTCTTTTGATTATTCGGGCACACCGACTAGTTCCGAAATCGCATTGATCGTCTCTACTCGTGTCCTAGCTCGTCGGAGAGCTAAATTTGCCTCAATTTTTTGTCTCTTTCCTTCAGCTTTTCTTAAATTAGCTTCCGCTATTTCAAGCGTTTGCTGGGCTTCTTGTGAATCGATGTCACTACTCTTCTCCGCATCATTTACTAAAACAGTGATCTCATTATTACCTATTCTAGCAAAACCACCCATCAGAGCCATCGTTAACCATTGGTCGTTAAGGCGTATTCTCAAAATACCTATATCTACAGCTGTGGCAATAGAGGCGTGATCCGGTAATACGCCAATTTGGCCATTATTAGTAGATAAAATGATTTCGTTCACTTTTGAATCCCAAACAGTTCGATTAGGGGTCAGTACACAAAGATTTAAGGTCATTTCTTCAAATTGCTCTCCATTTCTAAGTTCATAGCCTTCGCGGTAGCTTCGTCGATGTTACCTACCAAATAAAAGGCCTGTTCAGGAAGACCATCTAATTCTCCGGAAAGGATCAATTGAAACCCCCTAATTGTTTCTGCTAAACCAACATATTTCCCTGGAGAACCAGTAAAAACTTCTGCTACGAAAAAGGGTTGTGATAAGAAACGCTCAATTTTTCGCGCTCTTGCTACGGTTAAACCTTCATAAATAATCATTCAAGAATGATCAAAACATGGTTACAATCAAAGCTAGTATCCATACTAGATATTTTGGATGAAAACAAAAAAATTTAATTTTTCTATGAATAGTGTCGTATTCGTGAATAGTGCCGTATACGTGAATAGTGTCGTATACGTGAATAGTAACTCCGGCACAAAAAGTTCCAAATTTGATTAAAAGTTTAGATCAATACTTCGGCATAATGATATTGGAAGAATTAATATAATTTTTTTTAAAAAAATAATATCCCTTACCTCACAAAAATATAACTTCGAGTTGAAACACCGGATATAGGCTATGACTTGAACTTGCACCGTATAGCAACACTCAAAGTATTAAAATACTCACAAGAATACGCTCAATATATCGAGAGAGAAAACTTCAGTTTCTGGTGTGATTTTCAATTCTAACCAAAGCACCCTATTTATAGGAAAATGCTTAGAACACCAAAGTAGAAATTTTAATAAAATATTATTATTTATATTACAAATTTATACGCCCACTTTTACCAACTGATTTCAGCCATCTAGCACATGTTAAAGTTGCCCACAAACATTTGAAAAATGTTTTTGTTGATATAAATAATTAAAACTTCCAAAAATTAATTATTTCGGAACTACGGAACTTCAATAATTCATAATAAATAGCTCTTTTATTAGAAAATTCAAAACTCGCTTTTTTTTCAAAGGAAATTCCATTATCTACAACTTTGCAGAAGAAAGTTTTTCCAAATTCCAAACAGAAATTGACCCAAATCCACAAACGGACGATTTTACAGGCTATAATCAAATTTCAGTTAAGAAATGGGGTCCACAGACATGAAAAACATGTTTTAAATATTTTTGGTAATAAAAATACTCCTCCTCCTCATATACTCATATATCCCCCATATTCATTGCAAAGATATCACCGTTATTATATTATAATAATATAATAATATATTTAAATGAATTATTTTATCAGAAAAAGATAAAATATTAATTTTCAACAATTGTCACATTAAAAATTTTCTCCATCTATATCCACATAAAATCAATATTTTCCTCATCATATAAATCAATAATTAATTATTCACAAATAATATTACTGAATCACAATACTGGCAACCAAATATTCCTTGAATACTCGGTTCCTCATATCCATGAAACCCGCAGGAGCATTAGTCAATCCGAAAGACATGACTAAGAATTCATAATGCCCGTATCGAGTTATGAAGGCAGTCTTTGGAATATCCTCAGTTCTAATCTTCAACTAATAATATCCAGAATGAAGATCGATCTTTGAAAAGAATTGTGCTCCTTGCAACTGGTCAAACAGGTCATCAATACGAGGTAAAGGATACCTATTCTTGATGGTGACATGGTTCAATTCTCGATAGTCAATACAAAGTCGCATACTACTAGTCTTTTCTTCTTTAAGAATAAAACAGAGCACCCCAAGGAGATGTACTAGATTTAATGAAACCAATATCCAACAACTCTCGTAGTTGGACCTTTAACTCCTGAAGTTCAATAGAGCCATTCGATATAGGGTTTTAGAAATGGGCTTTGTACTGGGTTCAAGATCAATAAAGAATTCAACTTCACGCTCGGGGTAGAAATCGGAAGTTCTTCAGGAAATACGTCAGGAAAGTCAATAACAATAGGAATATTATTCAAATTTGACGTGTCTTTATTCAAATCCATAACATGGGCTAAGAAAGCTTGACATCCGTTTTTCAATAAACGAATAGCTTTATGATTAGATATGATGATGATTGATTTTAATGGTTTAGTTGCTTGAATTAAACAACAAAAGTTGGTTAGGAATATGAAAACTAACAACCTTACGAAAACAATCAATTTTGGCATGATGAGTAGTTAACCAATCAATCCCTAAAATCACATCAAAAGCAAGTATCTTTAAAGAGATAAGGTCAACAGGTAAGGTGATGGTGCCAACTTGAAACAAACAAGATTTATAAACAGTGGATGTGATGAAAGTTTCTCCTAACGGAGTCTCCACAGATAAATCAAAGTCTAATTTCTCCGGAGTCAAGTTTAAACGTTGAGCTCAAGCAGGAGAGATAAATGAATGGGTAGCACCAGTATCTAGTAAGGTATAAACTTCACAAGAATTTATGATTAGCTTACCCGTGATCACCTCGTTTAGGTTCCTCGATTTTGACCAACCACGACAAACGCTCTTCCAGAACCGTTTACTTTGACTTTTTCTAGATGACTTTTGGAGTCACCGTCCCCCCATCGAACTAGGTTTTGCTACTGCATAATCTCGAGCAATATGTCCTTCCTTTCCACAATTATAGCATACCTTGAACTGTTGTAGGGCGCTTTGACCGATATGTCCCTCTTCCGCAGATTTATAAAGATACGACCGGTGGTCGTTCTCCTCCCTAGTAGAATTGGGTTGGTCCATCGTCTTCACATTGTCGTTATTGAATCTCTCTCTTTTAAAATCTCCCCAACTCGCTTCTTCTATTTTCATAGCCATGATTACCACCAGAGTGGTTACCATTTTGTCCGTCCGTCTTTTCTTTCTCCATTTGGTTATCGTTATTCATTGACCGCTATCTCCGGTATGATCCTCGTGGTGGTCCCTCGGTTGAACGTACTCGTTATCTCGTTCTAATAATTGAGCCCCGCTGACAACATCCGAATAGAGAGAAAATTTATGAGAAATGAGATATCGACGTATGCCAGTTTCAAACCTCTCGTAAACATCCGTGGTCATATATTCCTCATTCTCCACCAAATGAGGTGCAGACTGGATAACTCGCAAACTTTGCCTCTCATCTTTGGGACACCGCCATGTTATTTTGTTCCATCTAATGAACTCCACTTCCTTCATATGACTAATACTTTCGTGAAAGTACTTATCATTGAAAAGTTTCAAACATCACCCAAGACAAATGAAAAGTTTGCGTGGGTACGCTTCATGACTCCCACCAATGTCCGCCTCATTACGGAACATAAAGGTGGCGAATGGCACCTTCGCTCGCCTCCGTGCATCCCAAGACATCGAATATCTTGGTGATTTGTTTGACCCACGCCTCTCGCTTTAATCGGATTCGACTTTCCCTGCACTCGTGGTCTCAACTCTTTGAGCGCTTGGCCATGCGATAAACCCGTTGTTATCATTTCCACATTAGATTTTTTGCACAAGTCTCCTCGTCGATTTTTGCATGAACCGCAAAAAGCTTCTAAACATCCCATCGCTCATCATCCGCTTCGGTGGTGTTTGTTCACGGGAGGAACATTGTCACTGTTGCAGACGCTTCTCCTCGTTGGTGAGTACAGACGTCTCCACGGCCTCATTTATTCCATCGTTAACATTCTCATCGACATTCTCAAATATCGCCATAAAATAAAGGTTAATTAAGGAAATCAATATATCACATAATATCCCTATATACTGACCAACTAACAAATAAGCTTAGGTAGGACACACTAGAGAAGGATTTACTAGTCTCTCCCCTCCCAGTTCTATTCCCCGATCTCCGCCAGAGATCATATCCCTAAGCTCTGATACCAACTGTGACACCCCCAAAATAGGTATACATCACCCATTCTGAGTTGTCAATACATGGTACAGAAACAACTACAACTTTATTATTACAACAGTAAAACTGTGAGTTTAAATACAAATATTATCTTCTAGACAATATCAATACCCAAATAAATCCTCATCACAATTATTTATACATTATTTTACAAAAATGGTGAGGACTACTAAACAACTCTCTCTATAACCATCATTCCATACCCCGACTCATACTCGCTACATTCTCACCTCCTAAGAAGAAAAATGGAACAAAAAGGAAAAGAGTGAGCTCAACTAGCCCAGTAAAGAACATTATGACTAAGATAATATAAAACAAATTATCGTTAGTCTTCAATAGGGAAAAATCTGAGAGAATATAATAAACAACAAGTTTTAGATCAATATTCGCAGCGGAAAATAATAATTCATAGAAGAGTTACGTAGAGGATGAAATCTACTAATATCTATGAATTTAACAAGTCCATCACAATAATTTATCCCTGTAGCATCAATCAATATTCATCTTGAATCAAATATTCATCTTTGCACTACAGCCAAAGATATTCATCAATTGGTCATGTTCATCTCAACACCCTGTTCATCTTTTGCACTACGGCCAAAGATATTCATCATAAAATCGTTAATCTTTGCACTACAAGCCAAAGATATTCAATTATATCATCATTTAGGACTGAGGATGATGAAAAATATTCTAAAGAAAACGAATCCAGTGAAGCAAAAGAATAAATATTAAGGATTAGTATTTCAGCTATTTCATGTCCAAAAATACTTCATAAATAATCAAAGTGAAGTAAAATTCAAGAATGATCAAAACATGGATACAATCAAAGCTAGTATCCACACTAGATATTTTGGACGAAAACAAAAAAATTTAATTTTTCTGTGAATAAGGTCAGTATTCGTGAATAAAGGTCGATACGTGAATAAAGGTCAGATACGTGAATAAGAATCTCGGCACAAAAAGTTCCAAATTTGATTAAAAGTTTAGATCAATACTTTAAGATAATGATATTGGAAGAATTAATATAATTTTTAAAAAATAATAATATCCATTACTCACAAAAAATAAGATTTTTAAATGAAACAGGATATAGGCTTATGACTTGAACTCAGACATCAGATATAGCAACACTCAAAGTATTAAAATACTCACAAGAATATGCTCAATATATCGAGAGAGAAAGAGAGAGAAAACTTCAGTTTCTGGTGTGATTTTCAATTCTAACCTAAGCACCATATTTATAGAAAATGCTTGTAACACCAAAAAGTAAAATTTAATAAAATATTATTATTTATATTACAAATTCTATGCCCACTTTTTACCAACTGATTTCAGCCATCTAGCACATGTTAAAGATGCCCACAAACATTTGAAAAATGTTTTGTTGATATAAATAATTAAAACTTCCAAAAATCAATTATTTTAACTACTTAACTTCAATAATTCATAATAAATAGCCTTTTATCGTAAAAATTCAAAACTCGCTTTTTTTCATAGGAAATTCCATTATCTACAACTTTGCAGTAAGAAAGTTTTTTCAAATTCCAAATGTAAATTGACCAAATCCACAAACCAAGCGATTTTACAATTTATAATCAAATTTCGGTCAAGAAATGGGGTCCATGTATATGAAAAACATGTTTTAAATATTTTTGTAATAAAAATACTCCTCCTCCTCATATACTCATATATCCCATATTCATTGTAAATATATCACCGTTATTATATTATAATAATATAATAATATATTTAAATGAATTATTTTATCGTAAAAAGATAAAATATTAATTTTCAACAATTGTCACATTAAAATTTTCTCCATCTATATCCACATAAAATCAATATTTTCTTCATCATATAAATCAATAATTAATTATTCACAAATAATATTACGTAATCACAATATCGACAACCAAGTTAGCTCCTAAGATAGAGAGGCTTTCCAATAAGGATTTCTCTCATCGGCGCCGCAATTAGTGACCAAACCTCTCCTTAGATGTAACTTTCTAGACATTGCCAATAATGTTATCCAATAATATTATTCAGATAATATGAATTATTGTCTCGATAATGGAAAATACCGTAGTAGTGACAATTATTAAAACAATGTAAATATCAATGCAATAATTATCAATTAATAAAATAAAATATCGAACAAAGAATTATCGTAAAAATTATTGAGTAATGCCTTCACGTAAGAATCAATAATCGTTCAATACCGCAAGTGCATCGTGTTTTAACCACCGAGTATTTTAACAATATTAATCTCAGTAATAACTACGCCGTTATTTTTAAATAACTTATATTTGTCGCTTTCTTCATCCAATCGCTTCGTTATGGGGCCCACACATAAGGTCGCTATTCGGCCGCATTTAATATTCCCGACAAGAAGAATATTCCACCACCAAACTAATATTTTATAACCACTTGCTTATTTGAAATATTTGCGTATTTTACCCATAACTATCCACATTAATCAAATCAACCCTTACTATTTCAAAATAATAAATAGAGAAAATTTAATTTCATTAATAATAAGTTGGGGTCTTACAACCTCCCCTCCTTATGAAATTTCATCCTCAAAATTGACGACGTACTGTGTGTTTCAAAAGGTGAGGATACCTCGCTTTCATTTCGCTTCCAACTCCTGTGTCATTTTTCTCTATAGCATGGTTCCTCCACAAAACTTTAACTTGTGGTATGACCTTCGTGCGTAGGACATGCTCCTTTCTATCCAAGATCTTGAAAGGTACCTCCTCATATGTTAAGTCTTCGTCTATCTCATCTGGTTCTAACTCAATAACGTGGTTCGGGTCTTTCACATATTTACGAAGCACAGATATGTGAAAAACATTATGAACACGAGACATACTTGGAGATAACGCGAGTCTATAGGCTACATTTCCTACTCGGTCAAGAATCTGAAATGGACCAATAAATCGTGGATTGAGCTTTTCTCGTTTCCCAAATCTTGTAACTCCCTTCCACGGAGCTACACGCAACAATACGTGATCCCCAATACTAAATTCCACGTCTTTTTGATGAAGATCCAGATAACTCTTTTGTTGATCATGTGCCGCTTTGTATACGTTATCGAATCATTTGGATCTTTTTTCAGAGTCATACGCACTCAACTCAGTCCCAATAATGTTTCTTCACCCACCTCATCCCAACATATTGGAGAGCGACACTTTCGTCCATATAATGCTTCAAATGGAGCCACACCTATACTTGCCTGATAACTGTTGTTGTAGGAGAATTCCACCAATGGTAAATACTTATCCCAACTTCCTTTGAAGTCTAAGACACAGAGTCTTAATAAATCTTCAAGAGTTTGAATAGTCCTCTCTTATTGTCCATCCGTTTGAGGATGGTATGCCGAACTGAATCGTAAATCCGTGCCCATAGCTTTTTGTAAGCTAACCCAAAATCTTAAAGTGAATCTTGGGTCACGATCCGAAACTATGGATACTAGTATGCCATGCAACCTCACAATCTCATTTACATATATACTTGCAAGACGTTCAAGGGAATAAGTCTCTCGTATCGGCAAGAAATGAGCAGACTTGGTAAATCTATCAACAATAACCCAAATAACATTTATGCCTTGAGAAACCGCAGAAAGACCCGTAACAAAATCCATGGTAATGTGTTCCCACTTCCATTTCGGAATCTCAAGTGGTTGCAATGGACCCTTTGGCACTTGATGTTCCGCCTTTACACGTTGACAAGTTAAACACGTCGAGATAAACTTTACAATCTCTCTCTTTATATTATTCCACCAAAATGTATGTCGAAGATCACGATACATTTTAGTACTTCCAGGATGAATTACAAATGGTGTATTGTGTGCCTCCATCATGATCTTGTACTTCAAATCAGAATCGTTAGGGACACAAAGTCTGGAGTGGACTCGAAGTATTCCTTCTTCATCGATTCTTGCTTCTGGAATAGCACCTTCTTGTACTTTCTTCATCATAATCATCACCCGGTCGGTGGCTCGAGCAACTTTAACTTTTTTCAATTAAAGTTGGTTCTATACGTACGCTTCATCATCATTGCATGGGTCCCCTGAGTCTTGAATTCTATCTTTATCTTTTGTAAATCACACCAAATGGGCCTTTGTGTTAACAACATCGCACTCGCTTCTCACAGATGATCCGCTACTCAACGCGTCGCCTACCACGCTCGCTTTTCCGGTGATGGTATGAAATAGTGTGGTCGTAGTCTTTCAATAGCTCGAGCCAACGTCGCCGCCAGATGTTGAGTTATTTTTGAGTGAAGAAATATTTGAGCTTTTTATGGTTTGAATATATCTCCACTTTCTCCCAGATAGATAGTGCCTCCAGATCTCTTAATATAAAACGATCGGGCCGCTAACTCTAGATCATGAGTAGGATAATTCCTCTCATATTCTTTAAGTTGTCATGAGGCATAAAGGCTATGACTTTCCCACGTTGCATGAGAACACATCCTAACCTTTGCATTCAAGCATCGTCAGAGATAACAAATCCATCCGCATTCAGATGGTATTGTTAGAACAAAGCCAAATGAGAGTCTCTCGAGCTCTTGGAAACACTTCTCTCATTCCTCGCTCCATACGAATTTTATAACTTTCCGAGTCAGCTGAGTTAATGGAGTAGCGATTCGAGAAAATCCTTCCACGAATCTCCGATAATAACCAATTAAGCCCGTAAAGCTACGATTTTGGCCACAAACTTGGTTGTCTCAACTTGATTGCTTCAATCTTCGTCGGGTCCACATATACTCTATGTTTTGACACCACGTGCCCAAGGAATGCTACTTCCTCAAGCTAAAACTCGCATTTCTTCAACTTGGCATATAGTTTGTTTTCACGAAGCCTTTGGAGTACCAGCTTTAAATGGTGTTCATGATCTTCATGACTTTTGGAATATATGAGGATGTCATCAATAAAGACAACAACGAATCGATCCAAATATTCCTTGAATACTCTTGGTTCATCATATCCATGAAACCCGCAGGAGCATTAGTCAATCCAAAAGACATGACTAAGAATTCATAATGCCCGTATCGAGTTATGAAGGCGATCTTTTGAATATCCTCGCCTAATCTTCACTTAATGATATCCGTAACTAAGATCGATCTTTGAAAAGAATTGTGCTCCTTGCAATCGGGTCAAACAGTCATCAATACGAGGTAGATGATACCTATTCTTGATGGTGACATGGTTCAATTCTCGATAGTCAATACAAAGTCGCATACTACCGCTCTTTCTTCTTTAAGAATAAAACAGAGCACCCCAAGGAGATGTACTTCAGATTTAATGAAACCAATGTCCAACAACTCTCGTAGTTGGACCTTTAACTCAAGTTCAATAGAGCCATTCGATATGGGTTTTAGAAATGGGCTTTGTACCAAGTTCAAGATCAATAAAGAATTCAACTTCACGCTCGGGGGGGGTAATCGGAAGTTCTTCAGAAATACGTCAGAAAGTCAATAACAATAGAATATTATTCAAATTTGACGTGTCTTTATTCAAATCCATAACATGGGCTAAGAAAGCTTGACATCCATTTTTCAATAAACGAATAGCTTTATGATTAGATATGATAGTGATTGATTTTAATGGTTTAGTTGCTTGAATTCGTACAACAGGTTGGTTAGGAATATGAAAACTAACAACCTTACGAAAAACAATCAATTTTGGCATGATGAGTAGTTAACCAATCAATCCCTAAAATCACATCAAAAGCAAGTATCTTTAAAGAGATAAGGTCAACAGGTAAGGTGATGGTGCCAACTTGAATCAAACAAGATTTATAAACAGTGGATGTGATGAAAGTTTCTCCTAACGGAGTCTCCATAGATAAATCAAAGTCTAATTTTCTCCGAGTCAAGTTTAAACGTTGAGCACAAGCAGAGAGAGATAAATGAATGGGTAGCACCAAAGATTCTAGTAAGGTATAAACTTCACAAGAATTTATGATTAGCTTACCCGTGATCACCTCGTTTAGGTTCCTCGCATTTTGACCTACCACGATAAACGCTTCTTCCAGAACCGCTGACTTTGACTTTTTCGGACAACCTTTTGAGTCAATTCCCCATCGAACTAGGTTTTGCTACAGATAATCTCGAGCGATATGTCCTTCCTTTCCACAATTATAGCATACCTTGAACTGTTAGGGCGTTTGACCGATATGTCCTCTTCCCGCATTTATAACATATGACCGGTTGTCGTTCTCCTCCCTTAGAACCAGTTGGTGCTGTCGTCTTCACATTGTCGTTATTGAATCTCCTCTTTTTAAAATCTCCCCCCAACTCGCTTCTTCTATTTTCATGGCCATGATTACCACCAGAGTGGTTACCATTTTTGTCCGTCTTTTTCTTTCTCCGCTGGTTATCGTTATTCATTGATCGCTATCTACCAGATGATCCTCGGTGGTGGTCCCTCGGTTGAACGTATCGTTATCTCGTTCTAATAATTGAGCCTCATTGACAACATCCGAATAGAGAGAAAATTTATGAGAAATGAGATATTGACGTATGCCGTGTTTCAAACCTCTCGTAAACATCCGTGGTCACACGCTCCTCATTCTCCACCAAATGAGGTGCAAACCGGATAACTCGCAAACTTTGCCTCAGATCTGGGACACCGCCATGTTATTTTGTTTCAATCTAATGAACTCCACTTCCTTCATATGACGAATACTTTCAGAAAGTACTTGTCATTGAAAAGTTTCAAACGTCTCCCAAGACATGCCGAAAGTCTTGGTACCGATGGATGGGTACGTTTCACGACTCCCACCAAGATCGCCTCATTACGGAACATAAAGGTGGCGAATGGCACCTTCTGCTCCTCCGTGCATCCCAAGACATCGAATATCTTGGTTATTTGTTTGACCCACGTCTCCGCCTTAATCGGATCCGGCTTTCCCCAGAATTCTGGTGGTCCCAACTCTTTAAATTGCTTGGCCGTGACAAACCGTACGTTGTTATCATTTCCACCGGTATTTTTTGCACGAGTCTCCCTCCTCTGATTTTGCATGAACTGCAAAAAGCTTCTAAACATCCCATTGTTCATCATCTGCTCAGTGGTGTTGTTCACAGGAGGAACATTGTCAGCCTGTTGCACGTTCTCCTCGTTGGTGAGTACAAGCGTCTCAACGGTCTCATTTATTCCACTGTTAACATTCTCAGTCGACATTCTCAAATATTGCCATAAAACAAAGGTTAATTAAGGAAATCAATATATCACATAATATCCCTATATACTGACCAACTAACAAATAAGCTTAGGTAGGACACACTAGAGAAGGATTTTACTGCCTCTCCCTCCTAGTTCTATTCTCCCGATCTCCGCCAGAGATCATATCCCTAAGCTCGATACCAACCGTGACACCCCAAAATAGGTATACATCACCCATTTCGAGTTGTCAATACATGGTACGTAAATAACTACAACTTTATTATTACAACAAGAAACTCTGAGTTTAAATACAAATATTATCTTCTGATAATATCTATACCCAAATAAATCCTCATCACAATTATTTATACATTATTTTACAAAATGGTGAGGACTACTAAACAACTCTCTCTATAACCATCATTCCATACCCCGACTCGTACTTCATTACATTCTCGCCTCCCGAGAAGAAAAATGGAACAAAAAGGAAAAGAGTGAGCTCAACTAGCCCAAGAAGAACATTATGACTAAGATAATATAAAACAAATTATCGTTAGTCTTCAACAGGAAAAATACGAGAGAATATAATAAACAACAAGTTTTAGATCAATATTCGCAGCGTGAAAATAATAATTCATGTAAGAGTTACGTAGAGGATGAAATCTACTAATATCTATGAATTTAATAGATTCCATCATCATTATTTTATCCCTCGTAAGCATCAATCAATATTCATCTTGAATCAAATATTCATCTTTGCACCATGTGCCAAAGATATTCATCAGTTGGTCATGTTCATCTCAACACATGTTCATCTTTGCACTACGGGCCAAAGATATTTATCATAAAATCGTTAATCTTTACACTACAGGCCAAAGATATTCAATTATATCATCATTTAGGATTGAGGATGATGAAAAATATTTTAAAGAAAACGAATCCAGTGAAGCAAAAAAATAAATATTAAGGATTCGTATTTCAGCTATTTCATGTCCAAAAATACTTCATAAATAATCAAAGTGAAGTAAAATTCAAGAATGATCAAAACATAGATACAATCAAAGCTAGTATCCACACTAGGTATTTTGGACGAAAACAAAAAAATTTAATTTTTTTGTGAATAGTGTCGTATTCGTGAATAGTGTCGTATACGTGAATAGTAACTCCGGCACAAAAAGTTCCAAATTTGATTAAAATTTTAGATCAATACTTCGGCATAATGATATTGGAAGAATTAATATAATTTTTATTTTAAAAAAAAATAATATCCCTTACCTCACAAAAAAAAGATTTAGTAATAAACAACAGGATATAAAGCTATGACTTGAACTTCAGCATCAGATAGCAACACTCAAAGTATTAAAATACTCACAAGAATATGCTCAATATATCGAGAGAGAAAACTTCAGTTTCTGGTGTTATTTTCAATTCTAACCTAAGCACCCTATTTATAGGAAAATGCTTAGAACACCAAAGCAGAAAATTTAATAAAATATTATTATTTATATTACAAATTCCTACGCCCACTTTTACCAACTGATTTCAGCCATCTAGCACATGTTAAAGATGCCCACAAACATTTGAAAAACGTTTTTGTTGATATAAATAATTAAAACTTTCAAAAATCAATTATTTCGGAACTACGGAACTTCAATAATTCATAATAAATTGCCCTTTTATCAAAAAATTCGAAACTTACTTCTTTTCCATAGGAAATTCCATTATCTACAACTTTACAGAAGAAAGTTTTATCAAATTCCAAATAGAAATTGACCGAAATCCACAAACGGGCGATTTTACAGGCTATAATCAAATTTCAGTCAAAAATGGGGTCCACAGACATGAAAAATATGTTTTAAATATTTTTGGGAATAAAAATACTCCTCCTCCTCATATACTCATATATCCCATATTCATTGTAAAGATATCACCGTAATTATATTATAATAATATAATAATATATTTAAATGAATTATTTTATCAGAAAAAGATAAAATATTAATTTTCAACAATTGTCACATTAAAAAATTTCTCCATCTATATCCACATAAAATCAATATTTTTCTCATCATATAAATCAATAATTAATTATTCACAAATAATATTACAGAATCACAATACTGACAACCAGACAGTTCCCAAGATAGAGGGGGCTTTCCAATAAGGATTTTTCCTAACTGGCGCGCTATTAGGTGACCAAACCTCTCCTTAGACAAAACTTTCTAGACATTGCCAATAATGTTATCCAATAATATTATTCAGATAATATGAATTATTGCTCCGATAATGGAAAATACTGTGTAGTGACAATTATTGAAACAATAGAAATATCAATGTAGTAATTATTGAATTAATAAAATAAAACTGCGACGCCCCCAAAATAGGTCCATTCCATCCAACCCATTTTGATTCGCCAAATACATGGTACAGAAATAACTACAACTTTATTATTACAACATATAAAGCTGTGAGTTAAAATACTGAGATATTGTCATCTGATAATATCCACACGCAAATAAATCCCCATCATAATTATTGATACATTATTTTACAAAATGGTGAGGACTACTAAACAACTCTCTAGAACCTTCATTCCATACCCCGACTAGTACTCGCTACATTCTCGCCTCCTAAGAAGAAAAATGGAACAACAAGGAAAAGGGTGAGCTCAACTAGCCCAAAAAGAATATTATGACTAAGATAATATACAAAAATTATCGTTAGTCTTCAACAGGGAAAAATCTAATAGAATACAATAGACAACAAATTTTAAATCAATCTTCGCAGCGGAAAAAAATAATTCATTAGAAGAGTTAAGTAGAGAATACAAACTACTATCTTCTATATTTGAATTTAAAAGTCCATCGTCGATATTTTATCCTGTAACATCAATCATATATATATCTGGAATCAAATATTCATCTTTGCACTCTGGTGCCAAAGATATTCATCGATTGATCGAGTTCATCTAAACACTGTTCATCTTTGCACTACGGCCAAAGATATTAATCGATCGGTCATGTTCATCTCAACACTTTCATCTTGCGACTACGGGCCAAAGATATTCATCAAGAAATTATTCATCTTTGCACTACAGCCAAAGATATTCGATAATATCATCATTTAAGGCGAGGATGATGAAAAATATTTCAAAGAAAACAAATCGATTGGAACAAAAGAACAAATATTAAGGATTAGTATTTTAAACAATCCAAGTTCAAAAATACTTCATAAGTAATCGAGTAGAGTAAAATTCAAGAATGATCAAAACATGGATACAATCAAAGCTAGTATCCATAATAGATATTTTGGACAAAAAGAAGAAATTTTATTTTTGATTGAATAATAGTCAAGTATTCATGAATAGTGCCGAGTATCGTGAATAGTAACTCAGACACCAAAAGATGAAAATTTCAAAAAAACATCTTCACGCTTTCGTGAATAATACTAAATGAATAGTAAATTCGTGAATAGTAACTCATGAATAGTAACTCATGAATAGTAACCCGATATGAAAAAGTTCCAAATTTGATAAAAAATTCCAACCAATATTTCTAAGATAATGATATTGAAGAAATAATATCATTTTCGAATAAAATAACATCCCTTACCTCGAAAGACAAGATTTTAGTTGAAACAGGATATAGGCTATGACTTGAACTTGCACGTAGTATAGCAATACTCAAAGTATACTCAAAATACTCACAAGAATACGCTCGATAATATAGAGAGAAAACTTGATTTCGGTGTGATTTTCAATTTAACCCAAGCACCTATTTATAGGAAATTGCTTAGAACACCAAAAGCGTAAAATTGAATATAATAATATTATATATAAACAAAATTCATCGCCCACATCTTGAATCTGAATTCAGCCACCATGCACATGTTAAATATGCCCCACAACATATAAAAACGTTTTTATTAATAAAAATAAATAAAACTTCCAAAAAATCAATTATTTGAACTTGAACTTCAATAATTCATAATAAATAGCCATTTTATCAGAAAATTCGAATCTCTTGACTTTTTATAGGAAATTCAATTCTCTACAACTTTGCAGAAGAAAGTTTTTCCAAATTCGAACATAAATTGACAAAAGAAATCCACACACGGACAATTTTACAATTTATAATCAAATTTCGATCAAGAAATGGGGTCCATGAACATGTTTAACATGTTTTAAACATTTATTGCAACAAAAATACTCTTCCTTCTCAGTATACTCATATATCCCACATTCGTTGTAAAAATATCACCGTTAATATATTATTAAAATAATATTTTTAAATGAATTATTTTATCGAGAAAAATATAAAATATTAATTTTCAACAATTGTCATTTTAAAATTTTCTCCATCTATATCCACATAAAATCAATATTTTCCTCATCATATAAATCAATAATTAATTATTCACAAATAATATTACAGAATCATATTATTGACAACCGTGCGAGTTCAAGAAAGAGGGGCTTTCAATAAGAATTTCTCCTTCTTGGGCCTTGATTAGGTGACCAAACCTCTCCTTAGATGAACTTTCTAGACATTGCCAATAATGTTATCTAATAATATTATTAGGATAATATGAATTATTGCTTCGATAATAAAAAAAATTGTGTAATGACAATTATTGAAACAACAATGAATATAAAATATCAACGCAACAATTATTGAATCAATAAAATAAAATATTGAGCAGTAATTACTTGTAACAATTATTGAGTAGTGCCTTCTTACGTAAGAATCAATAATTGGTGCAATCTGGTAATCTTCGCTCAGCAACGCCAGATTAGTGTGTTTTAACCACCGGGTATTCCAACAAGATAACTTGGTAATAACTACTGGCAAGTTATTTTTAAACAACTTATATTTGTCGTTTTCTTCATCCAATCACTTTCCGTTATGGGGCCCACAAAAATCTATGCCATTTATACTATAATATTCCCAAGCGAGACATTTAATATTCCACGACCAAACGAATATTCCCAAATAATAATGAATATTTTATAACCACTTGCTTATTCGAAATATTTGCGTATTTTACCCATAACTATCCACATTAATCAAATCGACCCTTACTATTTCAAAATAATAAAAAATAGAAAAATAAATTTCATTTATTAATAATTTGGGGTCTTACAACCTCCCTCCTTATGAAATTTCGTCCTCGAAATTGACGTACGTACTGGTGTGTTTTGAAAAGATGAGAATACCTCGCTTTCATTTCCGTTTCCAACTCCCAAGTCATTTCCTCAATAGCATGGTTTCTCCACAAAACCTTAACTTGTGGTATAACCTCGGTACATAAGACATGTTCTTTCCTATCCAAGATCTTGACAGGTACCTCCTCGTCAAACGTTAAGTCTTCTATTATCTCTAAATGGGTTCTAACTTCGATAGCGTGGTTCGGTCGTCCACAAATTTACGTAACATCGATCGTGAAAAACTTTATGAACACGCGTCATACTTGGCGGTAAAAGCGAGTCTATAGGCCACAGTTCCTATTCGATCGAGAATTTCAAATGGATTAATAAATCGAAGGTTTGAGCTTTCCTCACCTCACCGATTCTCTCGCTTTTGAAATAACAACTTTTGCACCTCCTTCTTCAAATTCATCACTCGATGTGTGTAGCTTGAGCGACTTTAACTTATTGATTAAAAGTCGATTATACTTTCGTATATCATCACGTGGGTACCTAGAGTTTTCATCTCCATCTCTATTATTTGTAAGTTATCTGAAATGAGTCTTTGACAATATCGTACTCAGATTCAGATATCGATCTTCACTCAACACGTCGCCTACCACGTTCGCTTTTCGAGGATGGCATTGTCGAACATGTCTTTGAAATGAGTCTCCTCTTGAGTTCTTCAAAGCTCTTCCCACATTCCTTGCTCCATTCAAATTTTGTATCTCTACGAAGTCAATTTGCGTTAATGGAATAGCGATTCGAGAATATTCTTCAACGAATCTCGATAATAACCAACTAAGCCTAGAAAACTACGTATTTCGATTACCGACTTACGTTGTTCTCAACTGTGACTCATATCCCAACCTTGGATAACACGTTACAATGACACCTATCGGTTTACTATCGCGCACGAATATGGTGTCCCCTACGGAATGCGGCGGTGCATTCCACAAAGGAAGTCACCGGATAAAGGCTCGGTACCAAATTCTATAGTTTAATTTTTAACTCACGAAGTTCAATAGGAGCCATTCGATATGAGATTTTAGAAATGAGTTTTGTCTTAGGGTTCAAAGTCGATACAAAATTTAATATCGATCTTTGGGAGTAAACCAAGAAATTCTTCAGAAATACATCGGGAAAAATCAATAACAACGGAATATTATTCAAATCGGCGTGTCTTTATTCAAATCCATAACATGGACTAAGAAAACTTGACATCCATAATATACGAATGACTTCATGGCTTGATATGAAAATGTTTGACTACAATGGTTTGATTGCTTGAATTCGAGTAATGAGTTGCTTAGGAATATGAAAACTAACAACCTTACGAAAGTAATCAATTTCGGCGTGATGAGTAGTTAACCTTAAAATCACATCAAAAGCAAATATCTCTATAGAAATAAGGTTAACGGGTAATGTGATAGTGCCAAACCTGAATCAAGCAAGATTTCTAAACAACGGATGTAATGAAAGTTTCTCTAACGAGTCTCCATAAATAGGTCAAAGTCTAATTTCTCCGTAGTCAAGTTCAAACGTTGAGCGCAAAGCAAGAGAGATAAAAGAATGGGTAGAACCTGGGGTATCTAGTAAGGTATAAACTTCGCAAGAATTTATAATTAACTAAACGTGCTAACTTCGTCGGGTTCTCGCATTTATTGGGTCACGACAAACGCTCTTCCGTGAACCGTTGACTTTGACTTTTACGGGACATCCTTTTGAGTCACCATTCATTGGATTTGGGTTTCGATCTGCGTCTGATCTCGGCGATATGTCCTTATTTTCCACAATTATAGCATACCTTAAAGCTGTTGTGGCGCGGTTTTGGTACGATATGTCCTCTTTCTGCATTTGTAACATACTTCTGACCGGTGGTCTATCTCTCTCCCTTAGAACCGATTCTTTAAGACCGCTGCGTCTTCACATGGTCGTTGTTAAATCTCCTCTTTTAAAATCTCCTCCCGACTTTCGCTTCTTCTATTTTCATGGCCACGATTACCACCGAGTGGTTACCGCCTTTGTCCGTATTTTTCTTTCTCCGCTAGTTATCGTTATTCGATGATCGCTATCTTGATATAATCTCGGTTATGGTCCCTCGGTTGAGCGTACTTTAGTTATCTCTTTCTAACAATCGAGCCACATTGACAACATCTGAATAGAGAGAAAATTTATGAGAAATGAGATCTTGGCGTATCTTAGGGTTTCAAACCTCTCGAAACATCCGCGTCATACGTTCCTCATTCTCCACCAAATGAGGTGTGCAAACTGGATAACTCATGAACTTCGCCTCGTCTTTGGGACACCGTCCATGTTATTCTGCTCGGTCTAATAAACTCCACTTCCTTCATATGATGAATACTTTCGGGGAAGTACTTGTCATTGAGGCTATTTCTCAAACGTCTCCCATGACATGCTGAGTGCAGCTGGATGGGTACGCTTCACAGATTTCCACTAGTAATCTGCCTCGTTACGGAACATAAAAGTAGTGAATGGAACTTTCTGTTCCTCCTTGCATCCCAAGACATCGAATATCTTGGTAATTTGCTTGACCCATGTTTCCGCCATGATCGGATCCGGCTTTCCCCAGAATTCTGGTGGTCCCAAGAAAGAGGGGGCTTTTCAATAAGGATTTATCCTTACTGGCGCGCAATTAGGTGACTAAACCTCTTCTTAGACAGAACTTTCTAGACATTGCCAAAAATGCTATCTAATAATGTTATTCAAATAATATGAATTATTGATTTGATAAAGGAAAATACTGTGCATTGACAATTATTGAAACAACAATAATATAAAATATCAACGTAGCAATTATTGAATCAATAAAATAAAATATTAAACAATAATTACTATAAAAATTATTGAGTAGTGCTTATTCACGTAAGAATCAATAATTGATGCAATCTGGTATCTTCTCTTGTGTTTTAACCTCGGGTATTCCAACAAGATTACTTCAGTAACAACTACTGTAGTTATTTATAAATAACTTATACTTGTCGTTTTCTTCATTCAACCGCTTTTCGTTATGGGGTCCACACAAGGTTGCGCCGTCGTACGAATATTCCCCGACAGCAATAATATTCTACGACCAAACGAATATTCCCCGACAACAATGAATATTTTATAACCACTTGCTTATTTGAAATATTTACGCATTTTACCCATAACTAACCACATTAATCAAATCAACCCTTACTATTTCAAAATAATAAATAGAGGAAATTTAATTTCATTTATAATAAGTTGGGGTCTTACAACCTCCCCTCCTTATGAAATTTTGTCCTCGAAATTGACGTACGTACCTAGTGTTTCGAAAAGGTGAAGATACCTCGCTTTCATTTCCGTTTCCAACTCCCAGGTCATTTCCTCAATAGCATGGTTCCTCCACAAAACTTTGACTTGTGGTATGACCTTTAAGGCGTGGGACATGCTCCTTCCTATCCAAGATCTTGGCGAATGTACCTCCTCATACGTTAAGTCTTGATTATCTCGTCAGGTTCTAACTTCAATAACGTGGTTGGTTCTTTCACATATTTACGTAGCACGGATATGTAAAAACATTATGAACACGAGACATACTTGGAGGTAACGCGAGTCATAGGCTACTTTTCCTACTCGGTCGAGAATCAAATGGACCGATAAATCGTGGATTGAGCTTTCCTCTTTTTCCAAATCTTGTAACTCCCCTTCCACGAAAGCAACACGCAACAATACATGATCCCCAATACTAAATTCCACGTCCTTTCGATGAAGATCCGCATAACTCTTTTGTTGATCTTGTGCCGTTTGTATATGTTGTCGAATCATTTAGATTTTTTCTGTAGTCATACGTACCAACTCTGGTCCCAACAATGTTGCTTCACCCACCTCGTCCCAACATACTGGACAGCGACTGTGACGCCCCCAAAATAGGTATACATCACCCATCTTGGGTCGCCAGATACATGGTACAGAACACAAATACAATCTTAAATATACAACAAAAGCTGTGAGTTTTAATACAAATATTGTCTTCTAGACAATATCCACTCTCAGAATAAGTCCTCATTACAATTATTATCACACTATTTCATAGAATAGTGAGGACTACTAATGTAACCATCTGGACCGTCACTCCGTTCCCCGACTAGTCCCGGCTACGTTCTCATTTCCTAAAGAGAACAATGAAAGCAGAAGGGTGAGCTCAACTAGCCCGAAGAAGAAATATTATGACTAAGATAATGCGAGAATAAATTATCGTTAGCCTTCAACAGTGTTAAACTATAAAATATAACAAATATCAAGTTTAACTGCGCTAATGAACAAGCAATCCATTAAAAGAGTCAGTAGAGAATAAAATCTACTATCTTTTATGATTTAAATTTTTTTCATCACTTTTATCGGCTGCGACTAAAACAATAAATAATCCACATCATCCTCTTGTCTTAAGGCCGAGGATATTCATTAGGTCACGACCACAAATTATCCATGCACTACGGCCGATGATATTCGTGTATTCATCAATGGTCATGATCATGCCAACAATTGTCCATCAATGCACTCACAGCCAATGAGGACTTTTATCACATCATTTGTAACATTACGGCCATGATTATACCAAATAATCCCAAGTCATAATCATACCAAGTCCATCTATGCACTACACGTGCCACGAGATGACTTTCAAAAATATAAACATGAGGATGATGACAATGATATAAGAATTCAATAAAACAAGTTCATTTAATTAATTTATCCAGGAACTAATAACGTCCAAATTGTCAACATGATACTTCTTTTTGTAGAGTAAAATTCAAGAATTCTCGGAAGGTTATTTCCATGAAAGATATCTTTGGATGAAACGCAAATATCAAGAGGATATTCCACTAATTTCATGGAGTATAGAAGTCAAAACTTTAACCAAATTTGAGTATAATAAAGAATGGAATAACAAAAGAAATCACCAAACATGTGATAGATAGCAAGACGCATGTTATTCCAATGAGAATAATAAACATGGAACCAAGTCCGGCACAAAAGCGCATGAGACGGGATATTCCAAATGAATAATAAAAAGAAGAACCAGTGCGGCGTAAAAGCGCATGATGAGGATATTCCAACGAGAATAATAAAGAATGGAACAATGGAAGGATTTCACCAAGTATAGGGGAGTCCAGCGTATCTGAGTTATTCATGAGAATAATAAAGGATGGAATGATGAAGTTCTCTTCATGAATACAAAAGAATAACACTTACTTACGGTACAACAAATAATATCCCTTACCTTTAGAAAATCGGATATTAGAAAAAAGTGAAGTAGTGAATACTTTTTTCTTTCTCTCTACGCTTTCTCTCTCCAGAGTTTCAGGTGAATTCGTAAGAAATAATGAAGGAATGAGCTTCTATTTATAGAAAAGCGAGAGTGGCTCTTGGTCTTAATGAAGGGTCAAAATGACTCTTGGTAATATTGAAGAGACAACTACTATTTACGAAGGGTAATTAACTCTTGGAACAGAAGAGGCAAATAACTCTTGATAATATTGAAGAGACAACTACTATTCATGAAGAAGGGTAATTAACTCTTGGAACACAGAAGAGGCAAATAACTCTTGGTAATATTGAAGAGACAACTACTATTTACGAAGGGGTAATTAACTCTTGGAACACCGAAGAGGCAAATAACTATTGGCAATATTGAAGAGACAACTACTATTTAGACTTTAAATCAACGATCCATATTGATTTACTATTATAATTTCAATCAACGGTCTAAAAAATTAGCACATCTCCTCATGGAATAATATTTTACCCAAATACCCGAATGCACAATACCAGAGTGAATAGTAACTCGTGAATAGTAACTCATGAATAGTAACTCATGAATAGTAACTCGTGAATAGTAACTCATGAATAGTAACTCATGAATAGTAACTCGTGAATATTAACTCATGAATAGTAACTCATGAATAGTAACTCCGACACAAAAAGTATCATGAATACCCGATTGAACAATATAACCTCCAGACATCAATTATCATCGAAATAGATGTTGATTTCTACTAACACAAATAATCCCAACACAATGAAACTATCAAATTCATCTTTAATCAACACGAACTTATTCATCATTAATATTATAACTCACGATATTTAGCAACGAGTTGTTCCCGGAAAGAGGGCTTTCACTCAAGGATTTCTCCCTATCAGGCGTGCAATTAGGTGACCAAACCTCTCCTTGTGAACTTCTAGACATTGTAAATATTACAATTTAATAATATGAATAACTTTGTAATCTCAATTATTGATTTAATAATATAACATATTATGCGGATGATCTTGTGACAATAATTGAATCGATAATATAGAGAGATATGATCACGACCAATTCTTTGTAGAAATAATTGAGTATAACTGAGTGACTTCTTACGTAAGCATCAATAATCAATACCGTGTGCTACTATGCAACCACGTGTATTACTGTACTTTTACTACCGAGTAGTTCAACAGTATTAACGGTAAAACTTCCGCCGTTATTTTCATAAAATATTTTTGTCGATTTCTCAATCCGACAATAATTCCGTTGTGGGATCCACCAATGATGGTGCCATCGTACGAATATTCCCCGACACAAAGAATATTCCCCAACCAATCGAATATAATATAACAACTTGCAAACTTTACAAAATTTATAAATATTACTCACAACTATAACATTATATCAAATCCACACCATAATTTTGAAAAAAAATATTTCGAGAAAATTAAATCTTTATTCGTAAAATCTGGGGTCTCACAGCGACACTTTCGTTCATACAATGCTTCAAATGGGGCCACACCTATACTTGCATGATAACTGTTGTTGTAGGAGAATTCCACCAATGGTAAATACTTATCCCAACTCCCTTTGAAGTCTAGGACACTAAGTCTTAATAGATCTTCAAGAGTTTGAATAGTCCTCTTTGATTGTCCGTCCGTTTGAGGATGATATGTCGAACTGAATCGTAAATCCATGCCCATAGATTTTTGCAAGCTAACCCAAAATTGTGAAGTGAATCATGGGTCACGATCCGAAACTATGTATATTGGCATGCCATGCAATCTCACAATCTCATTTACGCACGTACGAAAGCAAGGCGTTCGAGGAATAAGTATCCTATCGGCAAGAAATGAAAGCGGACTTGGTTAATCTATCAACAATAACCCAAATAGCATCTATGCTTGAGAAGCCGTGGGAAGACCCAGAATTGAAATCCATGGTAATGTGTTCTACTTTCATTTTGAATCTCAAGTGGTTTGCAACGGACCTTAGGCACTTGATGCTCCGCCTTTACACGTTGAGAAGTTAAACACCTCGAGATAAAATTCGCGATCTCTCTCTTCATATTGTTCCACCAAAATGTATGTCGAAGATCACGATACATTTTGGTACTTCCAGGATGGATCGCAAATGGTGTATTGTGTGCCTCCATCATGATCTTGTACTTTAAATCAGAATCGTTAGGAACACAAAGTTTGGAGTGAACTCGAAGTATTCCTTCTTCATCGATTCTTGCTTCTGGAATAGCACCTTCTTGTACTTTCTTCTTCATATGCATCGACTTGAATTACGTGGCTCGAAAAGCAACTTTAACTTTTTCGATTAAAGTCAGCTCTATAAGTATACTTGACATCATTGCATGGGTCCCCGGAGTCTTGAATTCTATCTTCATCTTTTGTAAATCACACAAAATGGGCCTTTGTGTTGACAACATCGCACTCGTTCCTGCATAAGAACTTCTACTCAATGCGTTACCTACTACGTTCGCTTTTTCAAGATGGTATTGAATAGTGTGGTCGTAATCTTTCAACAGCTCGAGCCAACGTGGTTGCCGCATGTTGAGTTCCTTTTGGGTGAAGAAATATTTGAGGCTTTTATGGTTTGAATATATCTCCACTTTCTCCCCATATAGATAGTGTCTCCAGAACTTTAGTGCGAAAATGACTGCTACCAACTCTAGATCATGAGTAGGATAATTCCTCTCATATTTTTTAAGTTGTCGTGAGGCATAGGCTATGACTTTCCCATGTTACATGAGAACACATCCTAACCCTTTGCCTGAAGCATCGCTGTAGATAACAAATCCATCCGAACCAGATGGTATTGTCAGAACAGGTGCCGAAATGAGTCTCCTCGTGAGCTCTTGAAAACTCTTCTCGCATTCCTCGCTCCATATAAATTTTGTATCCTTCCAAGTTAGCTGAGTTAACGAAGTAGCAATTCGAGAAAATCCTTCCACAAATCTCCGATAATAACCAGCTAAACCCAGAAAGCTACGTACTTCGGTCACCGACTTCGGTTGCTCCCAACTTTGTATTGCTTCAATCTTCACCGGGTCAACAGATACTCCATGTTTTGACACCACGTGCCCAAGGAATGCTACTTCCTCAAGCCAAAACTCGCATTTCTTCAACTTAGCATAAAGCTTGTTTTCACGAAGCCTTTGGAGTACCAGCTTCAAATGGTGCTCATGATCTTCACGGCTTTTGGAATATATGAGGATGTCATCAATAAAGACAACAACGAACTGATCTAAATATTCCTTGAATATTCGGTTCATCATATCCATGAAAGTCGCAGGAGCATTAGTCAATCCAAAAGACATGACCAAGAATTCATAATGCCCGTACCGAGTTCTGAAGGCAATCTTTGGGATATCCTCGGCCTAATCTTTAGGTGATGATATCCGTAAGCTAAGATCGATCTTTGAAAAGAATTGTGCTCCTTGTAACTGGTCAAACAGGTCATCAATACGAGGTAGCGAATACATATTCTTGATAGTGACATGGTTTAATTCTCGGTAGTCAAAACAAAGTCGCATACTTCTGTCTTTCTTCTTTATAAATAAAATAGGAGCACCCCAAGGAGATGTACTAGGACGAATAAAACCGATGTCCAACAACTCCTATTGTTGGATCTTTAACTCCTGAAGTTCAATAGGAGCCATTCGATATGGGGTTTTAGAAATGGGATTTGTACCAGGTTTAAGATCAATAAAGAATTCAACTTCACATTCTGGGGGTAGATCGGTAAGTTCTTCAGGAAATACGTCAGGAAATTTACTAACAACAGGAATATTATTCAAATTCGACGTGTCTTTATTCAAATCCATAACATGGGCTAAGAAAGCTTGACATTCGTTTTTCAATAAACAAATAGCTTTATGACTTGATATGACAGTGATTGATTTAAGTGGTTTAGCTACTTGAATTCGTACAACAGGTTGGTTAGGAATATGAAAACTAACAACCATACGAAAACAATCAATTTTGGCATGATGAGTAATTAACCAATCAATCCTAAAATCACATCAAAAGCAAGTATCTTTAAAGAGATAAAATTGACGGGTAATGTGATGGTGCCAACTTGGATCAAACAAGATTTATAAACAGTGGATGTAATGAAAGTTTTTCCTAACGGAGTCTCCACAGATAAATCAAAGTCTAATTTTTTCGGAGTCAAGTTTAAACGTTGAGCACAAGCAGGAGAGATAAAAGAATGGGTAGCACCGGTATCTAGTAAGGTATAAACTTCGTAAGAATTTATTATTAGCTTACTCATGATCACCTCGTTTGGGTTCCTCACATTTTGACCAGTCACGATAAACGCTCTTCCAAGAACCGTTGACTTTGACTTTTCTGGGACAGCCTTTTGAGTCACCATTCCCGCTGGACTTGGTTTTGCTATCGTACAATCTCGAGCGATATGTCCTACCTTTCTACAATTATAGCATACCTTGAACTATTGTGGACCGTTTGGGCTGATATGTCCCTCTTTTCCGCATTTATAGCATACGACCGGTGGTCGTTCTCCTCCCTTAGAACCAGTTGCTGCTGGTGTTGACGTCTTCACATTATCATTGTTGAATCTCCTCTTTTTAAAATCTCCCTCGACTCGTTTCTTCTTTTTTCATGGCCATGATTACCACCAGAGTGGTTACCGCTTTTGTCCGTATTTTTCTTTCTCCGTTGGTTATCGTTGTTCTGATGACTGCTGTCACCGGTATGATTCTGGTTGTGGTCCCTCGGTTGAACGTACTCGTTATCTCGCTCTAATAATTGAGCCCTGTTGACAACATATGAATAGAGAGAAAATTTATGGGAAATGAGATATTGATGTATGCCGGGTTTCAAACCTCTTAGAAACATCCGCGTCATTCGTTCCTCATTCTGCACCAAATGAGGTGCAAACCTGGATAACTCTGCAAACTTCGCCTCGTAATGGGACACCGTCATGTTGTTTTGTTCTAGTATAATAAACTCCACTTCCTTCATATGATGAATACTTTCAGGAAAGTATTTGTCATTGAATAGTTTCTGAAACGTCTCCCAAGACATGCTGAGTGTGGTTGGATGGGTACGCTTCACCGATTCCCACCAATAATCTGCCTCATTACGGAACATAAAGGTGGCGAATGGAACCTTATGTTCCTCCGTGCATCCCAAGACGTCGAATAGCTTGATAATTTGCTTGACCCACGCCTCTCGCGCTTAATCGGATCTCGTTTTTCCTGAATCAGTGGTCCCAACTCTTTGAACTGTTTTGTTGTGACAAACCATGCATCGCTATCATTTTCCACCGTATTTTGTACACGAAGTCTCCTCATTCGATTTTGCATGAAGCGCAAAAAGTTTCTAAACATTCCATCGTTCATCGTCGATCGGTGGTGTTGTTTTATGGGAGGAACATTTCTACGACTGTTGCACGTTTTTTCCTCATTGGTGGGTAAAGGTGTCTCCACGGTCCCATTTACTCCACTTGTTAACATTCTCGGTTGCCATTCTCAAATCTTCGCCATAAAACAAGGGTTAATTGAAGAAATTAACATATCACATAATATCCCTATATTACGACCAACCAACAAATAAGCTTAGGTAGGACACACTTAGCGAAGGATTTATTTTGTCTCTCCTCCTAGTTCTATTCCAGATCCCCCTTGGATATCATATCCCTAAGCTCGACGATACCAATTGTGGCGCCCCCAAAATAGGTATGACACCCATTATGAGTCGCCATGCGAATACGGTGATGCGAAACAACTACAACTTTATTAATACAATTGTTGTGCAAAATACGACAACACATAAACTGTGAGTTTAAAAACAAATATTATCTTCTAGACAATATCAACAATCAAATAAGTCTTCATTATAATTATTGATACACTATTTTACAAAATAGTGAGGACTACTAAAATGACTTTCTAGAACCTTCATTCCATACCTCGACTAGTACTCGCTACATTCTCGCCTCTTGAGAAGAAAAATGGAACAAAAAGGAAAAGGGTGAGCTCAACTAGCCCAGTAAAGAATATTATGACTAAGATAATATAGAACAAATTATCGTTAGTATTCAACAGGGAAAAATCTGATAAAATACAATAGACAACAAGTTTTAAATCAATATTCGCAGCGAAAATAATAATTCATAGAAGAGTTATGTAGAAAATAAAATCTACTATTATCTATGAATTTAAAAGTCCATCATCAATATTTTATCCCTGTAACATCAATCAATATACATCTTAAGTCAAATATTCATCTTTACACTACAGGTCAAAGATATTCATCAGTTGGTCATGTTCATCTCAACACCTGTACATCTTTGCACTACGGGCCAAAGATATTCATAAGAAAATCAACCATCTTTGCACTACAGGCCAAAGATATTCAGTAATATCATCATTTAGGACTGAGGATGATGAAAAATATTTTAAAAAAAACAAATCCAGTGAAACAAAAGAACAAATAATAAGGATTCGTACTTTAAACATTCCAAGTTCAAAAATACTTCATAAATAACCATAGTGAAGTAAAATTCAAGAATGATCAAAACATGGATACAATCAAAGCTAGTATCCATAATAGATATTTTGGACAAAAATGAAAATTTAATTTTTTTTGTGAATAGTACCGTATTTGTGAATAGTGCCGTATACATGAATAGTAACCTCGACACTAAAAGACAAGAATTTCACAAGAAAAATCTTACCAATACTCCGACATAATGATATTAGAAGAAATAATATCATTTTAAAAAAAATAACATCCTTTTCTTCGAAAAGATAGTACTTCTGACTGGAATACTGGATATAGTGCTGAAGGGAACTTGTACCGTATAGCAACACTCAAAGTCTCAAAATACTCACAAGAATACGCTCGATAATATAGAGAGAGAAAGAGAGAGAAAACTTATTTCTGGTGTGATTTTCAATTCTAACCTAAGCACCCTATTTATAGGAAAATGCTTAGAACACCAAAGTAGAAAATTTAATAGAATATTAATATATTTATATAAATTTCTTTAGCCCACTTTTTTGGTAAAAAAAACCAGCCACCAACCCACCAAAATCACAAAAAAACGTTTTTGTTAATAAAAATATTTAAAACTCCAAAAATCAATTCAGACCTAATATATCGGAACTTCAATAATTCACAATAAATAGCCCTTTTATCAGAAAAATTCAAATCTTATGTCCATTCCATAGAAAATTCAATTATCTACAACTTTGTAAGTTTAAGTTTTTCCAAATTCCAAATAGAAATTGACCGAAATCCACATACGGACGATTTTACAGGCTATAATCAAATTTCAGTCAAGAAATGGGATCCACAAACATGAAAAACATGTTTTAAATATTTTTAGTAACAAAAATACTCTTCTTCCTCACTTATTCATATATCCGACATTCATTGTAAAATATAAACATTATTATATTATTAGAATAATATATTTAAATGAATTATTTTATCAAAAAAGATAAAATATCAATTTTCAACAATTGTCACATTAAAAAAAAATTCATCTATATCCACATAAAATGAATATTTTCCTTATCATAATAATCAATAATTAATTATTCATAAATAATATTTACGAATCACAATCATCGACAACCAAAGTAGTTTCAGAGGAAGAGGGGCTTTCAATAAGATTTCTCCTTACTGGTGCGCAGTTAGGTGACCAAACCTCTTCTTAGACAGAACTTTCTAGACATTGCCAATAATGTTATCTAATAATATTATTCAAATAATATGAATTATTGATTTGATAAAGGAAAATACTGTGCATTGACAATTATTGACACAACAATAATATAAAATATCAACGTAGCAATTATTGAATCAATAAAATAAAATATTAAATAGTAATTACTGTAACAATTATTGAGTAGTGCCTTCTTACGTAAGAATTAATAATTTGATGCAATCTGGTGTAACTTCTTCGTGTTTTAACCTCCGGTATTCCAACAAGATATGATGTGAATAACTACGTCGTTATTTATAAACAACTTATACTTGTTGTTTTCTTCATCCAATCGCTTTCCGTTATGGGGCCTACACAAGATTGCGCCGTCGTACGAATATTCCCCGACAGCAAGAATATTCCACGACCAAACGAATATTTCCAGACAACAATGAATATTTTATAACCACTTGCTTATTTGAAATATTTACGCATTTTATCCATAATTAACCACATTAATAAAATCAACCCTTACTATTTCAAAATAATAAATAGAGGAAATTTAATTTCATTTATAATAAGTTGGGGTCTTACATGACTCTTCTAATGGATTGCTTATTCCGCAGCAGTTAAACTTGATGTTTATTGTATTTTATCAGTTTAACACTATTGAAGGCTAAGAATAATTTATTCTACATTATCTTAGTCATAATATTTCTTACTGGGCTAGTTGAGCTCATCCTTTGCTTTCATTGTTCTCTTCAGGAAATGAGAATATAGTTGAGACTAGTTGGGGAACGGAGTGATGGTCCGAAATGGTTGTTTTAGCAGTCCTCACTACTTAGTGTGATAATAAGTGTAACGAGGATTAAATTTGAGTTTGTATACTGTCTATGAGACAATATTCATGTAAAAATTCAGCTATATTTTGTCGTATATTTTACACGACTGTTGTATATAATTAAGTTTGTATTTGATTTATGTACCATATATCTGGCGACCCAATATGGGTGATGTATACCTGTTTTGGGGGAGTCACATTTGGCCCGTAGTGCAAAGATGACATGTTGTTGAATATCTTTGGCCCGTAGTGCAAAGATGACCTGTTGTTGAATATCTTTGACCCGTAGTGCAAAGATGACATGTTGTTGAATATCTTTGGCCTGTAGTGCAAAGATGAACTGTTAATGAATATCTTTGGCCCGTAGTGCAAAGATGAACTTATTAGTATGATTATGAGCGGGGCGTGATTTGTTATAACCATGATCTTTGATGTTTTGAGGTAAAGACATGTGATGAAAATTATCTTCGTCCTAGATGAGAAGAGGAATTTAGAATCACAAATATGATTATGAGTTATTAACATATTTTGGACAGGAACTGTTGATTGATCTTACAGGGATAAAATATTGTTGGTGGACTTTTAACATGGAGAAGATAATAGACTTTATGATCTATTTGACTCTTCTAATGGATTCGCTTCGTTCATTGCAACTATAGTTGAAAAGTTTTATCATCTACCATATGTTATAAATCTCTGATTTATTACTGATGAAGACTATTGATAATTTAATTATCTTTAGTCATGATATTCTTTACTGAGCTAGTTGTGCTCACCCTTTTGTTTCACAATCCCTTTCAGGTAATAAGAGTGTTGTCACGAATTGAGCGGGGATAATAGGGAATAAGCGGTGGTCTATACATCATTTGTTGAGGTTCTCCCTAAATAGTATGTAAAATTTTTTATTAAGAACTTTAGATAAGTGTGTCGTATTGTATATATCATTTGATATTTAATTTTGGTGAACCGAATAGGGTGAGGTGAACCCAACTTTGGAAGGGTGTTTTGCCACTATCATACAAAATGTCTAATGACATACGACCTTGTGTTATCATAAGACAGGGTTGTGCACATCCACTTGCTGAATATATCTACGAGCACTACCTATATGATCTTGGAGTTTGGTTGAAATGAAATTCTCAATTGCAGACAATGGAGATAGTTATATGTCAAGAGAAGACTCACCATTGGAAGGAGCATGATAGTAATCTTTTCATTTTTCTTTGGGGTCTATTGGGTTAACCAAGAATAATTCTCGAGTCATATGATATCTATCATAACCTAGACGCATGGCCTCCCATGTACAAAGGTTTCCTTGAGCACTTCCCAAAGATTTTAGTTTCTAAAATAGTTATTGACTGTACCTTTATATAATGTATCAATGTGAGGTGTTGTCCATAGTTGGGACATGAGTCACAGTTGGTATTAAAACTCACAGTATACGTGTTGTTGTATTTTGCACGACAATTGTAATAATAAAGTTGTAGTTATTTTCTGTACCATGTATTTTGCGACTTAGAATAGGTTGGATGGATTGGACCTATTTTGGGGATGTCACAGTTAGTATCAGAGCTTAGAGATATGATCTCTGGCGGAGATCCGGGATTAGAACTAGGAAGGGAGAGATGAGTAATATCCTTCGCTAGTGTGTGTCCTACCTAAGCTGATTTTTTTTTACTTAAGTTGACAAATTGTGATATATCAATTAACCTTTGTTTTAAAGCTGTATTTTAGAATGATATCTGAAATACAGGAGATGAGCAATGGAGAAATCATGATGACCGGGGAGATAGAATAAGAAATGAAATCAAGGTATTCTCAACTCTTCGAAATACTAGGTACGTAAATTTCGGGGACGAAATTTCATAAGGAGGGGAGATTGTAAGACCCCGAATTTTATGAAATAAAAGTATTCAATTTTTCTTATAATTACTATTCAGTAAATGGTTAAATTGATAAAAAGTTAAAGTTAAGGGTGATATATGTAAATATTTTAAATACACAAGTGGTTATAAAATACTCATTGTTGTTGGAAAATATTCGTTTGGTCGTGGAATATTCTTATTGTCGGGGAATATTAAATGCTGATGGCCAAGCATCCATTTTGGGCTCCATAATGTGAATAAGCTGTCCGGATGAAGAAAATGACAAGTTTGAGTTTTTATAAATAACGACATAGTTGTTATCGTTACCTTTGTTGGAATACACGATGGTTAAAATACGAGTTATACGCGCATTGTTGCCGCGATGGCACGCAGTATTTACGCGAAGATTTTGAATTATTGATTCTTACGTACGAAGAAGGCGGTACTCAATAATTATTACAGTAATTAATGTTCAATATTTTATTTTATTGATTCAATAATTGCTACGTTGATATTTTATATTATTGTTATTTCAATAATTGTCACTGCACAGTATTTCCCATTATCGGATCAATACTTCATATTATTTGGATAATATTATTAGATATCATTATTGGCAATGTCTAGAAAGTTCTATCAAGCAGAGGTTTGGTCACCTAATTGCGCGCCAGTAAGGAGAAATCCTTATCGGAAAGCCCCCTCTTTCCTAGGAACTGCCTAGTTGTCATTATTGTGATTCTATAATATTATTTGTGAATAATTAATTATTGATAAGGAAATATATATTTTTATATGGATATAAATGAAGGATGGGGAAAATATTTATTTTATGTGATTATAAATGAAGGAATTAATCCTGGAGTATTTTATTAGTATTTTATCGAAATGAAGAATGAAATTTGAAAATTTCTAAAAAAATTAGTTTATTACTTGATTTTGTAAAATCTATAACTTTTTGTGTATAATGAGTTAGAAGATGAGCCATATATCAAAAGAAATCCCTGGAAGTAAGCTAAATGTAGAAATTTGAATCATCCAAAAATTCTTTGTGAATATTTTGTGGTGACTGTTTGAATGAAACTGGTCCAAAGGACTTATAGTCTGAAAAATCAGTGTTCTTAAGCTATATTGCGTGAGTTATAAATTTTGATCCGACCGTTGGATCGTTGTGATTTTTGGATATATTATACATATATAAGTTGAGTATATGTCCACAAATTTTGAACCATTAACAATTAACTTATGATTTGTTATGAATTTTAAGAGGTGACTGATTCAGAAATTATTTTTATAAATGATTTTGGTGGAGATTTCTAGAAGGCGGGCCCCACTATTGTTTTAAACAAGTGGGCTGCCAAATTATTTTCAAATGAGATGGCTGGTGGCTTACGTAGGAGAAAGTTAATAATAATAATAATAATATTTTATTATTTTAGTCTACTTTGGCGTTCTAGCATTTTACTATAAATATGTGCTTAATTTAGAATTGAAAATCACACCAGAAACATAAGTTTTCTCTCTCTATATTATCAAGCGTATTTTTGTGAGTATTTAGATACTTTGAGAGTTGTTATTCAGTGCAAGTTTACTTCGGTTTTACATCCGATATTCCAGTCAGAAATACTGCTCTTTTGAGGTAAGGGATTTTAAGGGTTATTATGTTTTTCAGTTTCGTAACTTTTCCGACCCTTAAAAATTCTGGAAAAATTTAAAATGATAATTTGATGAGTTTTCTTAATTGTGTCCAAAAATGATGATTTTTGGATGTATAGATTAAGAGTTATGAATTTTTTGAGAAAAGATTATTTTAAAAGTAAACCCTTATAACTCCTTGTGGTTAACTCCAAAATTGGTAAAATTTTTATTGGTAGTACATATATATAATAGCAGTATACCCTGTAAATTTCGGAATTTTTGGACAAAAGTATAATTTATGATAAATGTCTAAATATTCGACAGTTTTGGCCATATGAAAAATAGTAAATTAATTTTAAAAATTCTGAGAAAAATATATGTTCAATATGAGACTATATTCTGCTGAATCCCAGAAAAGAAAATTTGTTTGTACTGATTTGGTATTTTTCATGAAAATAAACTAGTTATGAGTAAATAAATTAAATATGTTATGTGAAGTAACAAAATTGGAGAATAGGATTTTATGGCTTGGGAATCCTATATAAGGTATATGCAGATTTTTTTTGATGAGGGTTTTGGTTATTGGTGATTAAATTTTATGAGTTTGGCATTTTAGGGCGATTAAATGCATTAATTAGTAAAGTGTAAACAATTAAAATAAATTGTTTATAAATTTAAGAAATATTTAAAATATTGTGGTATTATTAATAATATTAGATTATGAGATTATTAAGTGATTTATAACATTTGGATTAAGGTGTTATAAAATTATTGATTTATGAATCTTACTCTTGATATTAAATCTATATGTTGATTATATTATTTTTATTATCATATATAACATTCTTATAACCCTAAAGATGATATTTCTCTTTGACTTGAGTATATAGATGGGTAGATTATTGGTATGATCGTGACTATGGGTTCTCTTTGGCCAGTAGTGCAAAGATGAATTGTTGACTAGTGTGATCATGACCATTGAATTTATAATTGAATATCTTTAGCTTAAGTGCAAAGGTGAATTGATCAACATGGTTATAATTATTGTTTATATAACTTCTGAAATGATTATATATTTCTTTGAGATATTAATATCTTTGGCCCATAGTGCAAAGATGACATGTTGTTGAATATCTTTGGCCCATAATGCAAAGATGACCCGTTGTTGAATATCTTTGGCCCGTAGTGCAAAAATGACATGTTGTTGAATATCTTTGGCCCATAATGCAAAGATGACCCGTTGTTGAATATCTTTGGCCCGTAGTGCAAAGATGACATGTTTTTGAATATCTTTGGCACCTGTAGTGCAAAAGATGATGCTGTTAATGAATATCTTTGGCGTAGTAGAAAGAAGATGAACTTATTAATATGATTATGAACAGGAACTGTGATTTGGTATAACCATGATATTTGATGTTTCAGGTAAAGACATGTGATAATTGAGTATAACTGAGTGACTTCTCACGTAAACATCAATAATTAATACCGTGTGTTACTATGCAACCACGCGTATTACTGTACTTTTACTACCGGGTAGTTCAACAATTTAACGGTAAAACTTCCGCCGTTATTTTTATAAAAAGATAATTATATCGTTTTCTAACTACGGCAATACTTCCGTTTTGGGGTCCACTAATGATTGTGCCGTCGTACAAATATTCCCTGTTAAAACGAATATTTTCCGACCAATCGAATATTATATAATCACTTGCTTACTTTGCAAAATTTATAAATATTACCCACAACTATAACATTATATCAAATCCACACCATAATATTCAAAAATATATTTCGAGAAAATTATTCTTTATTCATAAAAGTTGGGGTCTTACAGTTGGGACATGAGTCACAGTTGGTATTAAAACTCACAGTATATGTGTTGTTGTATTTTGCACGATAATTGTAGTAATAAAGTTGTAGTTGTTTTATGTACCATGTATTTGGCGACTCAAAATAGGTTGGATGGATTGGACCTATTTTGGGAATGTCACACCCGCCCCTACTGAAATTTTGTCCATGTGTTTGTGTCCTCCTTGGATCCTTCCCTTTCCCCATAGTACACACCCCCACCACCACCCTCTTTTTGTATAAGTGACTTTTAAAAGTAATAATAATTTTGTACTACTTCTCTTATTTCTCTCTCCATGTGTAATATTTGGCTAAAAAAATAAGTACTTTCTACTTTCTTTCTTTTTTTAACTAACATCCAGTAAAAAATTTAGTTGTGGGAAAAAAATGAGAAGAAAATTTTTGACTCAAAATACACTCATTTTTTAAATATTTTTTTTTCAATTTAAACTCAAAAACTCCATTTTTCTTAAAAAAAAAATTCTTCTATTACAAACTGACATTATCTCTTTTTATTTTCATTCGCTTCCTTTTTTTTATCACCAAATTAAAACTCAAAGACAAAGACAAGATGTTAAAATTCCAAGACTATTTACTTAGTTTTATTTATCCCGTGTGGCCTTATCTAACTCTTTTGAATTTGTCATATTTGTACTATATTGGGTTTTTAATAAAAAAATTTGTTGATTAAAAAAATCATTTTAATATTTTCCTTATAAGAAAATTATGAACACACACACATACACACACACACACACACACACATATATATATATATATATATATATTATATTTAACGATTTAAGTGTTGAGAAATTATATTAGATTTAGAAAAGTATATATATATATATATATATATATAGTTATAATTTTTATTCTTAACAAAAAAAATAAATTAAATTTGACCCCACTAAATTTTGTGGCTAGACGGGTGATATGAGCAAAACGTCGTCATGTTAATATTATTAACATACATAGCGTTCACAATTTAATTATCAAATAATTTTTTTCATTCAGATTCAAATTCAACTCATTCAGATTTAGATTCAAATTCATTCAATTTTTATCAAATACTCAATTAGTTTTACCATTGGATGACTAAATGAAATCCATTGTAAGAATAATTTAATCTATCCACATTTGTTATGGTCAGTACCATAGATATAAATAGATAGTCCCATACATATATAGAATATAGATTGATCCGGCTTTTTAAATAAATATATTTATTTTTTGAGAGTATTTTTATGTGGATTATTATAATATAAATATTTTTAAATAAAAATAAAAATATTTTAGCATTTTAGTGATTTTCTAATTGTACAGATTTGGGCTGGGTAGACTTAGAATTACAAACCGGTTTTAATTACGCCCGTAGAGAAAACTTTTTTTGATGCTATAGGACCTTTGCAAGCGAAGCTTTTCAAAAATGGCGACAATGGCAGAATCATCAGGGGAAAGCCCTAACATATCATCATCAACTGAAGGCGATTTTCATGTCGACAAAGAGAAATCTTTAGCTGAATCCACTCTGTGGATCGATTATGCAGTCCAGCAGGCACGATTAGCACAGAAAAACATTGAAGATACCTTGGATTCTGCAATTTCTGTCACTAGATCTCGCCTAGATCAAATTCTCTCCACTTCATCCGCTCATATGAATCAAACTATTGTAAGTCTCTCTATTGCTGAGAAAATTGAACAAATAAATAAAAAGAAAATGGATTATAGAGGAGCCCCATGTTAGCACTTAGTTATTCCTTTCTTGCTTCCCCAACAGAAAAATATGCGCAGTTACTTCATATTTATATAGGATTGCAGATGAATGTTTATGTTTATATATGCGAAAGTACTTCTGATGACTATTTTTTGTTAAAAAAAGTATTTTTGATTTGCTGCTTAATTGGTTACTAGGAAAAATTGATAAAAATCAAAGTGTTGCTGCTGGTTTTATGTAGTTAGGAATGACTGAAAACTGAATGTATACATTCTCCTTACGGTTTGTTTGATTGCTCAGCAAAACTGAGTAAAAGGAAAGGAAATACAATTTAGAGCCTAATAATGTTTAGGCTCGGTTGTTGACTTTCCTGGAGTGGAACATAGAAAACTAGTATATGAATGCGTATCATATATATATATATATATATATATATATATATATATATATGTCTTTTTTGTGTGTGTATGCTAACATTTTCTGAGCTTAACAAATGGAAGTCTAGATAAAGAGCTACTTTTTTAGGGTTATGATTAAGTTGACTTCTTTCATTTGTCTGTCTGTTCCTACTTCCCAGCAAGCGGTGGAGGGAGCCCCTAGCACCTAGGCCCCTAGATATTCATTAGCAGAGGTCAGGTTATGTGGACGCTTTTATTTTCTAGCGTCCCAAGTAATCAATCTTTGAAATTTAATCATGGCCTATGTTGCTTATATGAGATATGCAAAGAGGTGTTAGAATTTGTTTTAACACTTATGTTCTAAATTAGTTTTATTATTCATTATCTCACCAGCCAAAAAAGTGCAATACTTTCTAAGGTTTGCTTGTTGGTAACATGAGAATATCAAGTAAATCTGATTCTAAAACCTGGTTGCAGGATTCTCTGAAAGATGTCAAGTCTATCTACAATGCTTATGAGGATATTGTATTTGGAAAGATTATAGGTCTCTTCTGCTTGAACTATTATTTAAGATGCCATTACATTATATTCTTTTAGTTTAAATGTTTTACCATCACCTCAGTTTTGTCATTCTAAACATTTAATTGCAGAGGGAATGCTTCTAGCTGCTTCACACCCATTGGTTACAAGTGGAGTTGTTGTTGGATCTGGATTTATGCTTCTGAGAAGTATGGCTCGAACTCTGTAGTAATTACTTTCATTACGTCAGTTTCTAGTAAGAAAGGGGAGAAACATCTGAACCTTGAGTTTCTATGACAAATGCTGCCAGCCTGCCACGCAGACCTTTTCTGATCATTTTTTTTGACTATATTTTATAGTATTTAGAATTCATATGTTAATTTAATGTAAAAATTTCTGTAGATTGCTCGTCAATATTGATGGTTGACCCAAATACCTAGCAAATCTTTGTATTAGACAAGGACACATGTATCTTGTATTGCAATTTACGTCACTGCATTCATCAAAGTAAACTGATTTGTGGAGTTCATATTTTACTAAATTCAGCAACTTGTTTTATCACCTGCAGGGCCAAGGCGTGCTTTGTACTACAAGACAATGCGCCTTTTCTCTAGTGAGGAGGTATTCTAATTGTTTTCAATTAGGACCTTTAACAAGATATACTAAACAGCATTTGTTTGATATGGCAATGTGCGTATATGGATCTTGTCTTTGAAAATTGTTGGCTAAATTCTAATATGGTTATGTTTTTATTACCAGTATTCAGCGTAAATTGGCCAAATACTTTTTTTTTGACAAGTAAAAATTTATTCATATGGGCACTAAGGTGGTGCCAACCATGTATAATCAAATGTATAATCAATGTTACAATCATGTACAGTGGCGAAGCCACGTAAACTTTGTGGGGTCAATTACTTTATAATGTAAGGTAAATTTTTAAATTTTTAAATATTATATATGAATTGACCCCACTAAAATTTTATAAATTTTCTATTATGCGGGGTCAAATTAAAAATTTATAACTTTGTCAATCAAATTTTAACCGCATATGACTCATATCCTTTCAATATATGTATCGCTCTCTATAATATTTTAAAATAAATAATAATCTAATTTATATTATTTTTAAAAAATAAATAATGAATTACTTACTTATGAACAGTTGTCATTAAAAAAGTCTATTATGAGTTAATATAGTGTATATATACTCATTATATTTTCATTGTAATATAGTATATATATATACCCGAAAGTATAAAGTATTAAAAAAAATTGGCTCAGGGGCCCTTGAACCCTCGCCAAATTTTTCATAACTTAGTAATTTACAATCCCACTGCTAAAATTTTCTGGCTTCGCCACTGATCATGTATAATATTCTGAAATGCTTATGACCTTTATGTTTATCTGGACTAAACTTTCATCTTACATATATCATTCTCGACATTTTTGCATGTACTTGTTTGGACCAACGGACTGCACCATGTTACTATATATAACTAATCTTCATATACTTGATTGAATCAGTGTAGATGAACTTGACATAGAATTTTATATATTTTACAACTTGCACTATGTACTTGTTCACATTCAGCGTGATTTTGTGAGCCCCGCTGTGATAAGTAATAATCCTTGGGAATGGTGTGCATGTTCTTCATTTATTTTCTTATTTCTTTTGTTTGCCTGATTCGGATGGTGGTGGGGTGAACTTATAGTACATATTATATATGTCGTGCTCAATTCTTGCATAAATCATAGGCGCCTTGCCTACCCTGGAACCATGAATTTACTCCCAAAATCCAGCAAATATCTAGTGCTTCTCATTATAGCTTTTGAACTCCTGAATATTGGTTCAAGTATGGCTTGTATATCAAATCTCTTCACATGACCATGGCTTGAATTTTGAAAGACTGTTAGTTATATTAATCATTATTGCTGCATCCAGGCCTTGTTTTCTAAAGCCGAAGCTAAGGTAAATGGGCTGCGACAATCAATTCATCGGCTGGAGAGGGAAGGTGAAAATTTGAAGGTATATCTACTTATGTCAGTTTTAATTTTTGGTTCTTTTTCAAGTTGGGATATGTTATTTCCACAAGTCCCTCATCATCAAAGGGGGCTTTGTCGAATTAACGGGGAAAAAACTTGTGGGAATAACAATCCCCTTTTATGTTTTGTACTTGTCTAAGAAATTGTTCCTTTATTTTTTTAGATACAATATATGTTCCTTAGTGTCGTCATTCTTTTGCGCTCTCTCTTCCTCCATGAGCAACAACAAATAAAGGATTGTAAAAGAAAAAAAAAGAAAATGAATGTATCTCTTATCTTCTGTATTAGAAAATTAAAATGATTTTTTGTATTGTGTATTTAAACCATATTGGTGGAAATGACATTTTGGTTGGAACGATTAATACACCGTCTTTCCATCTGTGTGTATATGTACTTTCTTTTTAGTTTCACATAATAGTGCTTGGAAGGTTACAAATGCTGTACCGAAAAGCCATAAATCTCTGTTCGTATCAGTTGGATAAATAAAGTGAGCCCATCTGTTGTTTTCAATCTTTGGCAAACATTTTAAGCACTACTGCACCAGTAACTTTAATTTAATGGATATAGTTAGATGCTTATTATCCCAGATTATAAATTACCCTTATGCTCTAGTAGACCCCTTGTGGTTTAAGAACCAGGGACGAGACCACCTTGTCACATAAGGGTGGATAATTGCCATCATAATATTGTGAATTTTGCTAGGAAATAACTTATAAGGTCATATGGTAATAAAATAGATCTTTTGACCCCTTACTCTTAAATTTGTTTCTTAAGTATTTGACTTTAAACATGTCTTTAAGACTTCTTCGTTGTCTTTAAAAAAATTTATATTTTATTTGTTTGAATTTTTAAATAGATGAAACAATTTCTGTAAATAAATATGCGTGCATCCCCCTACTCTCAAATTGTTTTTTAAGAAGTTTTCGACTTTACCCCCTCCCCCTTACCCTTAGATAGGCTCTTTTTTTGTGCACACCTCATGTAAATAATATGTCATGTATCATTATGTATGTATATATTATTATATTTGTTTTCAAAAAACAACTTCAGCAACTGTAAAGAGAATCATTCTAGAGGATTCATTAGCTTTCAGCCAAGGGTATATGCAGTAAATACAAGAGAGACTCAGTAGATTCAACAACTTATTGAAATTAAATTGCTAATAGAAGTTGCAAAATTATATCAATCACATGTAACCAAACGTCATGAATGCAGTCTTCAATTTCTCTCCTCCAATGAAAGAACAAGGCGAAGGGAGAGTTTATTTCTCCTGGAAAGTTCAATTAGCATTCTGTATATCATAAAAAGCTGCAGCTTGTCTTTCCTTGTATTTGGATTTGTTTTGGAATTAAGTAGCTTGGGTTGGGGGGAAATAGGAATGCATATAGAGTTGATTAAGCTCATCTGTCGCAACAAATGAGTGTAAAAAGAGAAAAGAGCAAAAAGAAGTAAAATGGATATCTTGAAGCAAAAAAGAGATGAAGTGTATTTAACTTTTTTCTTTTGCTAAATGATGAGTAAACACTATTATATATTCCTTTTCTTTTTTTTTCTTTTTTGCTTGGCTCCATTATATATTGCCAAATCCATGGGAATTAGTTCTTCAATTGAAAATTAGTTCCTGTTTAAATTATATTGAAGTAGCTGCTGCTATAATAATAAGTGCACTGCATAAATAGTTAGCATTTTTTTTGCAGAAAATAGCGTCAAGAGCCGAAGAGGAGATGAAACGAGGAAAGACAAAACTCAGGTTTGCGTTTGTAACTTGATTTCCGTTTATTGGTCATACTATTTTTCATGAACCAGTTATATCATTCACACAGACAAACTGGAAATCAGATCCAAGGTGTCATTAGAGTAGCTTACAAGATTGAAAGAGAAGCTTCTGGTATGAGTTTTATGAGAAAACTGTCTCTTCTAGACTATTCAAATTGAGTTAATAATGGGTGGCATAACTTCTTCGTTTTGTGTTGCACCAGGCTTGAAAGATGTCCTCAAAGAGCTTCCTAGTGGAACAGCATCTAAATTCAGATCAGAAGTAAGTGTTTAGTATTGCTAATTGTTATTCAAATTAGGGTTTTCAAATAATTTGCTAATGTTACCATCCTTTAAGATAGATCTTTCCCATGAGGCATGTTTTCTCAATGTGAGTGATTTTTAGCCGAGTTGTTGGCCCAACCCAAATATTAAATGAAAACCCAACACACACATAGTATTTGTTCTTACATGATTTTTTTTTGCTCATATAAGGTAAATGTTGACCCAAAACATAAAGACAACAAAACAGATATAAATTACATTCCAACTTTATTTATACTTAATTTTCCACCTTATTTTTTTTGAGAGATTTGACCCCTTTAATTTTTGAAAGAGGTTTTGAAGTTTTTTACATATCAGTTTCTTAGAACCCCATTGAAATTCTGGCTTGGCTCTTGCATATACTTTCTTCATTACACTCAATTCCAAAGATGTTCACATACTTATTGCTCATACTGAAAATTATAGGATTATAGCCATCTAAATTGTTTTAGAGGGATGTTATTAAATTCTAGGACCTTTTTGCAAGTTAAAAAGCTTCCTTTCTTTTTCTTTTTCTCATTCTGGTTACTTTTAAATAATGGGCATTCTGATTTAGTAGAAGTCCATTATGTTCCATGTAACCATCATTTTATTTTGACTAAGACTTTATTTATGCAGGGAAAACTCCATCTGTCTCGTTTATGTCCCGTTAACACTAATAAGATGTGCATAAATTTTAGCACCTAGGTGAGCTGTTGTTGTGGATTTCTCCCTCTGATCCACAAAGAGTCCCATTTGCCAAAAAAAATTGTTCCACAAAAGTGTCTAGTTTTTGGTGATTGTAGTATAAAATGACACAATGTCCTCAAATTTGCTATCATAGGTTCAACTTAAGATAATATGATACCATCCTCCACCTTTGGTTGCCAATAGGGAAATTGGGCCTTTTGATACAATCAAATAGAAGGCTTCATGGGCGCCATATTCTAGGAGCCCAAGTTATGTGATTAGGACCGGGAAGTTAGTCCTATCCTTGAGTCTCTCTCAAACTTACCTTTGAGTCTCTCTCAAATTTAGAAGACTGAAGTCAATTATAAAGTTGTTAAATTAAATAGCAATGTTCTAGTCAATTATAAAGTTGTTAAATTAAATAGCAATGTTCTAAAAGGCGGGAGAGGGGGGGCTAGTTGGAATTTTTTATTTTAAATTAATTTTAATATTTTATCTTACATTTATCCAAACAAAATAATAATATAAAATAAAACAATCTATAATAAAGACCTTTGCTTAAAGTTCAAACACATATCTTTAATGTATTAGTTTTATTTATAAACAAGATTGCTATTAAATAATAAAATTTAAAATTTCAAAAATTCAATTCAATAGTAAAACTTAAGAAACTAAACATAAATTTAAGAATTGTATTGAATTAAACTAAATATTACAAATGTATCATTATTTATATAATTTGAAGTTGGTACAAGTTCAAAAAATTATAATAAAATTATCCATCTTGACTTAATCTTGTTAGTTGTGATTTGATATGCTACAACCTGCATTATGAATATAGTAAATTATTAGAAAAATAAATATATCAAGATCTAGTTTGAGTAGTTATTAAAATAAAAAAACCCTCTCCGCCTAGGCCTGCCTTTCTCGCCTAGCCTGCCTAGGCCCAGACCCCGCCTAATTTTCTGAAGGGAGTTTTTGGCCTAGGCAAGGCGCCGGGCCCCCCAGCACCTAAGCGCAACCTAGGCCGCTTTTTAGAACACTGAGTAAATTCAGTGATACTTTCCCTTTTTATCAAAAAAGATAGAAATAGAAAACTGGCTTGTTAAGCCAGTAAAAGAATGGGAATGAGAAAACTAAAAAAAGGAAGAATTTTTTTTTTTACCTCCCTTTCATAGTCATACCACACTATTAAATTAACCACTTGCTAATTTTACGGGTCTACATCGAACAAAAATATATCCTTAATATTTGCAAATTTTGTAAAAGAGATTCTTTCTGTGGAATAGAGGGAGTATGGTTTATAATTTTATATGAAGTAGCAGCCGCTTACTGCCAAGTGTTATATGAAATGTTGGCCTGTGATGTGAAAATTAATAATATTCAGCTGGTACTTTGTACCTCTAGCAAAGTGAGCAAACCCAAAATATGAATAAGTAAATCAGGTTTCTTCTGAGTCGAGCTTTATAAACATATGATAGTTTAGTTCATTAGACAGAGATGATAAAAATTAAGAGAAGGGATAAATACTTATTATCCAACAAAATTTAACATGCATAAGTTTTGTTTTTGTTTGAATAGTTTGAACATTTAATTGAAGGAGTCCAGGTACAAATTAGGCAATGAATCAGTCTTTTTTCCCCTCCATGGGTGACAGACCTTAACTAATGTACCACTACCAGTATGCATAATTAGCTATTAAATACTCAAGCAGGGAATCTTTATTTGCACCTATTAACTGCAAGTAGAATGAATGGCCTGTTGGTAATTCTCTAGTTTTTTTCACGATCCAGATGTGATGACTACATAAGTTTTTATGTTGCCTGGTGCTAAGGTAAAAAGCTTGGGCTTTGGACTGTTGTGCTGTACTAGGATGGGTCATTAACCCAATATTTTTGTAAAACATCCTAAAGGTTAGATTGACCACTAATCCACCCCTTTTAAGTGTCTGATTAATGCTGACCAGAAAGTGGTTAGGGAGCTTTTCGAAAAAGTTGGCTATATTTGTTAGTAAAAAAATATTTCTTTGTTCAAAAAGGGGATACACTCTTGCTTTAATTTGAAAATAATCTGCTTTATATCCTCCTTAAGAGGCTAAAGAGATCTGCTCATCATCATATTTTGTAAAACCCAAGTTACATGTTTGCCCGTGTGTTGCTGAATTGAGAGTTGGAGAAAATTGCAATTGTACTCTGCTTTTTTTGATGAATTAAGCTATCAAATATTTAGTCATATGTTTGCATACCTGAAATACCAACATGATAGCCATTTTATGTGGGTATTATTCTATTATGTTATGTTTTGACTTTCTGGTTTCATCTTTCAAGGTTTCAAACCTTGCTTCGGTGGCAAATGGAGAAAGGCAAGATCTTAACAAAGTGGTTACAAAGATTAGCAACTATGGGATTTCAGTCTGAAACTCAATTCCCATCAGCTGGTGTTATAATCGCATCGCATCGCAAGAGATGTTTCTTTCCTACAATCAGGTATAAATTTAATATTTAAATCATCATATCATATGAAAGAAATAATGGATATCCCCCTTTAATTATTTATTTTGTTGGATCTTTGAATTTAATGAACTCTTATATTATGATGATGAGATTTATCAATTATTTGAACAAGCTCGGTACCCAGACAAGTTTGCCAAAATGATAAAATTAATTTTTCAAGAATTTAGAATATAATTTAACTATCAATTTCATTTACCATCTTTCAAAAGTCAATAATTATCAAATATTTGATAATTGTACTATCAATTTCATTTACCATATTTCAAAAAGTCAATATTATTTTATATTATATTAGTATGAAAAAATCATAAATAAATACATAGATCCAAGACAATATATGAGAATATGAAAGTCTTTATTATGAAGGATCATAATTATTCAATTTTACATCCACATTGGGGAGTATAACTCGTACAAATAAAATTAATTCGATTAATTTTTTTTTACATAATTGAACTTATGGCCGAATTTAAATTGATTAATTTTATCGTTAACTCGATTAAATAATTAGTACGAATAAAATTAACTCTTAATTAATTAGAGTCGATTCAAATTAAGATCACCTTGATATAGATTTTGTACGGTTCCTCTCCCCATCCCCCTTAATTGTTTGTATGGGGTACATTTTCTGCATTGGCCGATGCATGCTTATTAGTTATTGGCAGGGGATTTAGACTTGAGCCGGCTATGACGTTTTGGGGAACAAAATTACTATGGTATAATTGTATTTTATTTCTAAAATAACTATTACTAGTACATTTCCTTTTTGATTATAGTATTCTTGAATTCTTCACTTTAGAAGGTTAAAATAATTTTGTAATAATGTTTAGTTTAACGAATAACTAGAATCACTTGACACATTTAGGAATCTCCAAATACAATCAAATGTATTCTTAAATACAACATTATTAATAGATATAATTTGATTTTTAATATCAAATAACGACATATTAAATTTCAAATTAATGTGAATTTATTTAATTTTAATTGATACAATTATTGTAATTGTATAGTACATAACAAAAATTATTAATCACAAAATTTATTTTATTATAAACTTTTATAAGTTATACTTGTTATTTTCCAGAGGCACAACAGAGATATAAAAGGGAGTTGAATAGATCTTTTAAAACCTTTCCACTTATTAAAGAATGTATTATTAGATTATTAATTAAGCACAACATAATATTAGTTTAAAATCCCCTTAAAGATTTGATGAAATTTCAATTATGAATTTAATTTCTATGGATTTCAGTCACATAGATAATATAGCAGAATATAAAGATTGAATGTAAAAGACAGAAGGTTTTAAGTGGTTCGGAGATTGAATAACTCATAGTCCACTTTTTTACTCTACGAATAGAAAATCCAATAAGGATAGATTGCAAAGATATTTTACAACTGAACCACTAAGGTTCCTCAAAGTTACTTAGTCTCGGAATAGGGACACATAGTCCAGATCACTAAGATCTATTGAAGTCACTTAAACTTGGGATATTGTCACAAAGACAATGAATCACTGTTGGATGAGTGAGTTGTCTGAGATGCTGCTAAGATAGTAATAAGCATGACTTCTTTCGGACTTAGCAGCTTGAGCAAATAGTTCAGTATCGTAGAGTAAGATTCTTTTTACCTTGGCAGAATTTCAGCTTAATAGATTGTCATTCGTTTTTTGATCTCGTTGCAAAATTTTCGTTGAGCATTTAATCATCTGATACTCGAGGATCCTTGATGTTGACTTTTAAGAGTTGTTGTGTCAGCTTGCTTTTGGCTTCTTTGACCTGTAACATCATTATGCAATTCTGCCAATCACATGGGTAAGTTGTCACTTCGCCAAACTAGCTGTTTAAAATTAACTATATTCTGATCTTCGTTTTGAACTAAGGATATTTGAACTTGCATTGGGTACTTCAATCTGCAACGCTTTTATTGTCAGTCTTCTATCAATCCTGACTTGCTTTACGAACGAAGTTAATCTTAGAATCTGATGAGAAACGTAGAGTCAAAGTTTGACTTTGCTCTACGACTTGAGCTCTACGTTATGCTATCTCTACAAGTAGAGATGCACTCTACGAGTGTGCTATGTACGATTTGCTCTACGACGACTTTGATCTTTACTATGCTTGAGCAGACTTTACTGACTTCTTTACTATACGATCTTGACTTTACTCTACGATCTGATCTTCACTATACGACCAAGAGTGAACTCTACGACGAGATCTTTACTAAACGATCTTGACTTAACCCTTCGACTCAAACACTGAATACTCTATGAAGGTGTACATACTTAGTGATTGCATAACCATTCTACAAATAGGCATAGTAGCTTTACGATTGTTTAACAATACACAATGATCACTTTGAACTTATCAACTATACATCATCTTAACTCTATAAGATTAACTTTACACATTTGATTTTAGTCTTTATACATTATATATTAAGGATTTTACAAAAGCTATTAGACAAATATACTTTTATCATATCATCATCAAATTAACAATACTAATTTTGAAGTTAATATGTTGTTGTTTGATCTTAAAAGTCAAATTGTATATGTAATTTTGGAATGGAGGTGGTATATATTAATGAAATTCATAGTGTTTCATGTGTTTCATATTAATGAAATTCATTTTAGTGTTTCATGTGTTTCATAGTAATAAGTTTCTAAACGTTTAAGATTTCATTTTAATAGTTATTAAGCATGTTTGGATCGACTGTATTTTTTTAAAAATAAAATAAAAACAATTATTGATTATGTTTTTACTTCATATGTTTGTTCCATATAATCAATATTTGACAAAATGTGACAAATTAAAGGGAGAGTTGATAAGACATATTCCATAAATAATTGATATTCAAAGAATATAGGGATTGTTATTTATGAAAGTCAAATTGCTGTTAAAGTTGTTTCTGTAAAAAAAGATCATATTAAGAAATCACGAACGAATAAGTAATTATTTCAGTATGTCTCTAAGGCAAAATTTTGACAAATAAGTGAACCTAATTTTTTAAATTATTTTATTTCAACAATTTTAGATAAATTAATTCAAATAAATTTAAGATAAACGAATTCATCTCCATCTTATCAACTAATTATTAATTTCTTACTAATTCATTTACTAAATTTTACCTTTTCCATTTTTTGTAACTACCTTTTCCATTATTCAAAACTTAATGATATAATTAAGTTGTAAGAATGGAATGATTCATTTTTATAAAATAAAAAAAATTGTGTTTGGTTCCTTAAGGGAAGAAGAGCACATGGAATTACTCATTCCAGGTAAAATAGAATGAATTATTTTACTTTTCATTTCATTCCTTCGATTCAAACGTAACATAAGTTGTACTCTTTAATGCTATGTTTGGATTGGAGTTCCTATAGATTAAATTGTGTTTGGTTGCGATTGAAATAAAAAAAATTATGTTTGCTTCCTTACACAATAGTATTAGTAATAGTATATACACTCCATCAAAGATTGTTCACAAGTTTATATTTAATTTTTTTTAAATAACATTGTTTATTTATAATTATATAATAAATTTATTCATAATAGTCTAGAAGGTTAAAATAGAGAAATATACATATTCAAATATTTTAGATAGACAATTATTAAACACATCATTTTATTTTATATTTAAAATTTCTATTTCATTCAAATTCTTTTATACGGTAAGAAATTTTCATTTAATTTAATAAAAAAATCAGTTTATCACGTGGAAGGACACTAGTCAGGGACACGGTTGTTGGTGAACAATTACGAAAGAGAGTGAGATTTTAATAAAACTTTTTCTGGATAAACAGAGCGAAATAAAAAGGGCAAAAATACAGAGAAAATTATATGATTTCTGATAGTAAAAGATAACACCACCGGAGATGCATTTAACTCGGATCATTTTTAGGCTCGTTAAAACGGTTAAGAAGTCAACACGTGTCCATGAGTGACGTCAGCAGACCTCGAAGTTGCGGTGTTGACGGATTTGCTGTTGTTCCTCTTTCTGTCTCCGGAGCTCTATGACCTTCCGGTGAGAGTTGGAGTGCTTAGTCAACACGAACGTCGGGCTTGCGGCCGGTCGGTACTCCGGCACCAGTCGACCCGACTTGAACCGGACGCCGCAAGCGTTGCACAGCGTCTTCGGACCTAACGGTCCCGTGCGCCACTGCGGCGTCTTCTCCGAGGCGCAGTGCGAGCACCGACGCGTCTCCGACTGTGACGTACCGGCGGAGGACACCGGTGAGTTCTGATTCTCTTCCTGCTCTCTGTTATAACATTTAGCGGTGATCGGAATAAGCGATTCCGGTAAAGAAGTCCGGCTGTTGTTTTTGGAAGGTGCTTTGGCTCGTTTGCTCCGCGATCGGCCGTGAAATGGAGCATCGGAACGGAAGTTTGCGGTTCCGGTGAACTCGTTTGCCGGAAAATAGGTATTTGAGTCATCAACGAAGTTCGAGAGCCATTCGAGCTCAGCTACATCATCGTTCTACAAATTAACAAAATCACCACAACAAGGTCAGAAAGAAAAGGCACAAAACCTCAATTACTTCTCTCTCCACATTACAAAGAACCGCCCACATGGCTACATTATTTTTTATACAATACTATGAGATGTTCTTATGAGAAATAGCTAGATTATTAAGATGATTGTAATTACTCTAATAGAAAAACAGGGGATAAATTTGTGCTTACGGGAACACAGAGATCGGAGGTGAAATCGGTGGAATTAGAGCAATGGAACTGCGGCTCCATTAAGGTGTCGGCGACGGAGGAGGTGGAGGATGAATTGTTTGGATATTGAGAGAAATTATTAGGGGGGTGGCGGTGGTCGGAATCAGTAATGGTGGTGGCGGAGGAGTAGATTTGGTCGTTGGAGAAGTCTAGAAGGTCGTCAATTCGGAAGAAATCCGGCGCCGTGAAACCGTACATGTCCATCTCCGATCTCCGATATACAGACTCTGCTCTAACAGTAGAAGTAGTAGTGGTACTTCTCTCTGTTAGAGCTTGTAACTATAGAGGGGAGAAAGAGAGGGTTAGGGGGTTGATATATATGTAGCGTACCACCGTACAATAAGGTTGAAGGAAAGAGAAAAAGGGGGGCAATGGAACGTGGGTAGAGTGAGCATGCAAACACAATGTGAGGGAGGCCTCATCTATTATATATATATATATATATATATATATATATTAATCTGTTGGTATTGAAAGCTAGCAGCACTGTTTTTATTATACGGTTGATTCATGCAATCAAATAACTTCTGCACATGCATTATTGTCCATAAAATTTGGCCATATTTGATAATTAAATTATATTCATATCGAAACAAACCCTCTATTTGAAGGGATTAATTAGGATAAAGTTAATTTTATTCAACTAATCAATATAATATAATATCGACACATAAATAAGAGGTATTTTTCTGCGTATTAATACTGTATTAGTCAATTAACCCTATTTAAACAATTGAATGCACACTATTTATATTTATAACCATACTTCGCTTAACATTCAACAATTGAATGGACAATATTTATAAGTAACGAAAATTATCTATAACCATAGGTTTAAAACATTATAACATAACGTAATTTGAATTTTAAATGAGTTGAGTACAAACTTATTTATATTTTTATTCGAATTATTTTTAATACTCAAATTTAGATCATGAATTCGAATATCGCTCATATTTTTTCGAATGGAATCTTAATCGAGGTCGAACCATCTTAGTTTTCGAGAAGGCATTTTACATATGGAATTAAAGAGAGTGGTTAACATGAAGTTTATTTTTGGGTAAGTTGGTCATTTGGTCGATAGAGTGATGATATGCAAGAAAAGTTCTATGTGTGTCAACATTCTATTAGTTAACTGAGTAACTTACCAAAAAATAAACTTTATACCAATATGCATGTGGCTCCGTCCCTGCTCAGCTCCATACTTGGAGAAAGAAGTATTTTCTTGGAGATGGCACGGTAAAGACTTTAAAATAAGTAAACAGTTCGGGTTCGATTCGTACCCGCTTGATTAAAAATTCGATTCGAATTATAAATGAATCAAATATGAATAAATTTTAAAATTTGATAAATTATTCAAACCTCCTTAAATTATAATTTTTTATTGATAATCAGATCATATTCGTTTGAAAAGTTCAAATTGTTCGGATTTGATTTAAAATCGTGCTCGACTCAAAAATTAAATGAACTTCAATTAAATTTTATTTTATAATCGATAAATTTTGATAAATTTTGTGAATTAAATTTGAACAATTATAATTGGATTTTTAGACCATTAGATATGGGGAAGACTGCAGAGCAGTATGCAGCAGAGGTGGACTTTGAGAGAGAGGCATTATTGAATCACGTGATGGTTTGTGATCCCGAAGCAAACAGCTCGGCACGTGCACTGTCATGTGCTCACCACACACTGTTGGATCATGAAATCGTGGGTCTTCCAATTTTATCTTAGCAATATTGGAAATTTTTAATTTTTTTTTCTTGTGATTCCCAAGAAATATATACTATTTATTCTAATATAAATTTTTATAAAATATAATGTTTTAGGTATAATTTGGATATATATACAAAAACAGAATTATACAGATCGTATAACTCTATTTTTATATACGTATCTAAATTATACTTAAAACACTATATTTTATAAAAATTCATATCAAATAAATACTATATATTTTTCGGTAATTACAAATAAAAAAATTAATAAATAAATAAATTGAAAATGTCCGATAAATCGGTCTGTGTAAAAGGACCCATTTTATATTCTTCCTTTGTGCAAATGCTAACAATCATATATTGGATTCCTAATTCTGGTGCAGCTATTTAATCCTATTCTTTATTCAGAGAGGAACTCATGGATAAAGTTGTAAATTGAATTAAACAGTGTCATTCAGACTCGACTCGAAAAAAAAAAATACAAGTGATAATTAAATTAGTTAATAATATGATTTAGATTTTAGTATAAAAATAGTTTAAATAAAAATACGAATAAAATTTGACTAAAGTTATACTTAACTCGCTTAAAATTCAAATTACTTCAATTCTCAATTTTGATACTTGATACATTCTCTTATAATAAATAAAAAAATTAAATTAAATTAGGATAATTAATTATTATTTGATTTTATTTTTAATTTTAATTGTGATTTTATATTTGAAAGTGTAATAGTAAACATATTTTTTTTATTTCTAAGTAAAATAAAAATTAAATTTATAATTACATTTATTATAAAATACCCTGAACTTTTAATGTTTAATCTTTTAATTGAAAAATTGAGAATACAATCCCTAAAGTAGAAAAAAAAATAAAAAATTTAATTCCTTAATTAGAAAAATTGAGAAGACAATACTTAAAGTGATTTTTTATTAAAATTTAGAATATTAATCTATATTCAGGCAATATTAAATTAATAACATGTGAACTAATACTATAACTCTTTTCTTATACAATCATCTTTGAGTTAAATTGTATGCTTTGAATATTTCAATTATGAGATTTGTAATTTTTTTAATGCAAGTGTATTGCAACTTTTGAGTGCAAAAAGTTTTCAAAACCTTATGAAACTCATCATTCTCTAATAAAATACTCCTAAATTTATACCAATTAAATTTTTTTTTTTTTACTAATACCTGCCCTTTGTACTGGTAAAAAGTTAGGTTATGTTTGTTTATAAGGAATATAATCTCGAATTATAATCACTATTAATTTTATTATTACGATATTCCAATATTATTAAGTCATTTTATAATTTCTAAATTAATAGTCCCAAGTTTAAATTTTAAAAATAATAATATTTAAGATTAATAATCACATCATAAATATAATTCTTGCAAAGAAATATATAGTACTAGTATTTTTAATTAGAGAGGAAACAGACTGAAGTTAGAGCTTTAATCTTATTAATTGTTGCTTTAAACCGACTTTATGTTTTAAAAATAAATATATAATTATATGCTCTTTTCATTACAAAATAAGAATTATTTTGACTTTTCATAATAAATTTGAAACATTTTAAAAAGTCACAATTAATATAATTCATTTTTTGTTAGAGTTGTCGCACATCGAATATCTCAACACAATATATTTATTATATAATAATTTGGGCCAATTATTTTCATTCCAAATTTGTAATGAGTTAGAAACAGATGAGACTATCCTTGACCTTAATTAGATACTCTTCTGTTATAGAAAGCTTAATGTCTTTATATTATACACTTTGAAAATATAAAATTTATAATTAATATTAATTTTTGTATAATATATAATACCATAAAAATTTGTTGGCAAAAATGTAATTAAGAACAGTAGTAGTGAAGTATGAGAGATTAGAATTTTTATACATTGGTGGGGGCCACCGTTGGGATCCTAATTTAGAATTCATCATACAAGAAAAGAAAAGAAAAGAAAAGAAAAGCGTAACAATAAATGATTTTGTAAATGAAGTATAAAAAATGAAGAAAATATCTGGAGAGAGGACGGGAAGTAAATCTCATATTTCAAAATCAGTCATATTATTTATTTATTTTTTAAAAATTATGTACAAATATGATAAATTGCGACTAACATGAGAAATTGAAACACATTTATTTACCATAATTTTTTGGGACAAGACAACCGGTCATAGTGACCGGGGTTCTATTTTTTTTTCAACTCCCAAAAAATTTATAATATTAATTTAAACTCAAATTTTTACAAAATTAAGTGATTTATATTTAATTTTGATACATGTAAAAAAATATAATAATAGAGAATTGGCTGGTTGCACAGACTGTATATATTTAAAAAAAAATAACCCAGTCGCTAGATCCGTCCGATCGCTGTAGAATCACTCTCTTATTTACCCATTGTATATTTATTTACCCTTCGCATTTCTACTACACATTTTGGTGCATACAATATTTACCCATTCCGTCAGTGTAACAGTGAATCGTTTCATCCACTGTCAAGTACTACCCAAGTGAAGTCAATTTGGGACTCAAAAACTGGAAGCTGCCTGCCAATGTGGTACTTATTTTTTACCAAACTTGAAAAACATTTTAAGAGAAATTACCAGTGCAGATCAGATAAAGGAAAAGACATTTGACAAAATATGTTACTGTTTATTTCTCTCCTTGGTAAGGAATAAGGAGAAATGACAGCATTTTGAGGGGAATGGAATATAAATTATTATTCTCTAATATCCACAACTTGGATTCAAACAAAATTTCCTCTTGTATATACTACTACATTCAACGCATTTAATAATTCCCCATTCCGTATTTTAGGTCTCTTCATTCTTTATAAGAAGGTATTGAAAGAAAAGAAAAAGTCCCCACCACCATTCCAATGCATACATTAAAACATAATCAGAAACATCATATTAGACTAGCACTAGCATTCAAAATCAAAAGAGGGAACAGATATTTCTTACAATGTCGAATAAGAAATGGGTCCCAAACTTGTAAAAATATAAAATTTTACTTGTGAAAATATCAATTCCCTAAAAATAAATCAAAGACTTCCCTGTTGTATAAGCAGTAAATAGCTGGATAACCAACAATGGTTCATTGTCAGGGAAAGGAAATCCCACAAGGAAAGGAGGGGCCAAAAAAACAAAGGGCAGGGAAAATCAAAACACCATTCCAAATGTAAGCATGGGCACAACTAAAATAAAATAAGAAACAACAGCATACTTTTCCTAGCATTAAAAAAGAAACTAGGTCTGCTCAAGCTAGTAAAATTACGAGCATTTGAAAAACTAAACAATACTGCCTACCGTGTACAAAATGATCATCATCAAATACCACAATACAACCAACCAACCTCAAAAAGCATTTCAATCAAAAGGAAGGCAAAGGGATCATCAATAATGGTTGAACCAGTTCAATGCACCCAACTGAATACCACAACTTACAGAATTTCCCTACACCTTGCATCATCAAGCACCCCAGCCAGTCTCCTTATCCAAACAGAACATACCTAATCCTGTCCATCTTGACTTTCATCTTTGACAAGTTTTATCATGTCGTCAATTCGTAGAATAGTTATAGCCGCTTCAGTTGCAAACTGACAATTAAAACAGTTCTGGTCAGAACCTTCAGTATCGATCTTTTTTTTTTTTTTTTTTCCAATTTAAAAGTTTCCGACTTTTACCTGTAATATCTTTACTTTGCTCATTGCAGGCTCAATTACTCCAGCTTCTAAGTTGTTACGTACTGCTCCCTTCACAAGGTCTAGCCCCATGCTGCAGGGACAGAAAAACAAATCACGAAATAAAGATATTTAGGAATTTGGGTGAGAGCTGCTGATTTAATGGGTAGAAACAAGATGCAGAAAATTTAAGCATCGAGGAATCTTCATTGTTGTAACCCAAAGAATTTCATTAGCACTTCTTTACACAGCTTAGAACTCAAGATAATAACACAAATTGTGTGGTATTGAAATTAAAGCTGTAAAGGGTGACAAATACCAAACTGCAGGTGAGGCTTCAACAACTAAGACATTAATTATGTTTTCACTCATAATATAAGCCGCCTTGAATTCACCCATTAAAGAGCTCAACAAGAATTAATTGTGCAAAATGAATAGACTGCAAGTTGGTAGCTTTATATGTGAGTATTACTTGATATGTGCAGTTACTATCCAAGAATACAAATCAAAGTCATGAAAGAGTCCTTGGAACTACTCCCTCCTTTCCAAAATTAGAGATATTTTCTCCTTTTAGTCCATTCCAAGATTAGGGATATATTTCTAATTTTAGAGTGAAATAAAGTTCCTAACATGCCCATGCCATTAGTTATATTCTAGGAGATTAAATACTGATTGCCACCACTTACTAAATTGCTAACAAATGAAAGAGAAAAGTTTGGTCAAATGAAGTTTTGCATAAACTTCATCATTTTAGAAATGCATATCTAATTTTGGAACGTAGGGAGTATTCTTTTGCCTTCTTTTGTCCAAACATTATAAAGGGTAAACTTGCTCAATATAACTGAAGTATTTAAGGCTCGACGCCATTATTTGCTCAGATGTTTATCGACAAAAAACACTTTTACCCCACTGTGGTTGTAGTGTTTTAAGCAATTAGCCACTGTGCTTTAAAAATATTCAATTGACCCACTGTGGTTTTTAAAAATATACAATCAAGTCATTCCGTCTAATTTGACTAACAGACGTTAAAAAATTGGACCAATTTTCCCAAGTGGCTATTGAAAAAAAAAAGAAAAACAAGTTATTTCCTTGGCAAGCCACTGTGGCTTTAAAAATATTTTTATTTTTATTTTCTTTCTTTTTCTTTACCTAAATATTTATAATATGTATAATATTAATAAAAATTAATATTATAATATTTATAATATGTATGTTTTATTTTAAAATAAAAATAAAAATACTTTTATGTTTTAAAATACTTATAAAATTTTTTAAAATAGAAATATTTTTATGTTTTATTTTCTTTCTTTTTCTTTACCTAAATATGTATAATATTAATAAAAATTAATATTAAAATATTTATAATATGTATGTTTTATTTTAAAATAAAAATAAAAATACTTTTATGTTTTAAAATACTTATAAAAAAAAATTTAAAAAATATTTTATGTTTTATTTTCTTTCTTTTTCTTTACCTAAATATTTATAATATGTATAATATTAATTTTATTAATATTATAATATTCATAATATTAAAATAATACAATAATTTGATACATAAAAATTCCTGGGAGATGAATAACAGTTGCTGGTTCAAATGGGACTCCTCCCCCAACTGCAAACTCATTCACCAGCATCGGAACTTTATAGATCACGCTCCTTCAGTTCGTTCAACATCAGCCATGGAAGACCAGCATCTGTTCACTCAACACAGACTGTGCCACCTAGCAGATCTTCATTAAAAACTCCAGTTTCAATTACTCCGATAGAACCTCCTCTTTCACCTCCTTCAGTTCGTTCAACATCAGCCATGGAAGACCAGCATCTGTTCACTCAACACAGACTGTGCCACCTAGCAGATCTTCATTAAAAACTCCAGTTTCAATTACTCCGATAGAACCTCCTCTTTCACCGATAAACCGCCAGAAATATTTCTGCCGGAGGAAGAACCGGCCGATCTTCCGGAGATCGAGAGGAGGGTTTTGTTCAGGTTTATGTGAATAATAATGCGGAAGAGGAGCCAACTTTGTACGCAAGTTGTTGGTATAAAATTGATTTGGCTAGGGCTAGGAATGGTAGGTGGTGGGATTCAAACGTGGGTGTCCAGTGAGTGTCAATTGGGCAAATCTCTGGTCGATTGGGGGGGATTTCTCCTCCTGTTATTCTTATCGTCGTCGGAGACGAATGAAGTGAGGAAAAAGTTGAACAGTAGATGCAGTGAGGAAGAAGATGAACAGGAAATGAAAGAAAATAGGAAATGAAAAAATTATTAAAAAATGAATTAAAATAATTATTTTAATTTTATTTATTTTTTGCCACAATCAATGATTTTATTTTTTTTATTTTTTGTGTTGCCACATCAGAAAATAATGATTTTTTGATTTTTTTTTCAATGCCACGTGTGTAATTATTTAATGCCAGTCCAAGAAATTGGACGGAATGACTTGATTGTACAATTTTAAAAAACCATAGTGGGTCAATTGATTATTTTTAAAGCACAGTGGCTAATTGCTTAAAACACTACAACCACAGTGGGATAATAGTGCTTTTTGCCAATGTTTATCTGCCAAACCGGTGCCTACTTCTCTGTCCCGGTCAAGAAATTTCAGATTTGTTTACTGGCAGAACAAAACCCCTTTGCAAACTTGTGTCTTGGTCTTATGATATATCTCATTTTGTGAATGGCATGAATCTCATTTTCTTTTTTAAAATCTAGATATTCGGACAAATTATTTCCTTAAGGTAGCTCCCTCATCACTATTTTGTATATATATATATACATACATACATATTAATTCGCAAAGATTTAATACATAATGACTCAAAAATACTGGTGCAGTGGAAAGAGTAAATGGCCACTTCAATTGGCTGGGGCCATTCATTCAAAAGAAAGCAGATACAAGATTTAGACTTGAACCAAATTACCTTGACAGATGCTTCTTATCTGCCTTGGTTTGTGCAGTGTGGTGATAAGCACGTAGTTTTGCTACCAGTTCAGTTGCATCCTTTGCAGCATTCACGGCAAGTACCTGGACAAGACACTTGTCACGAATAAGTACATTAAAAAATAAAAAGACTGGGGATAAGAATGACTTAATCATACCTTTGGAATGATTAATAGAGATTCAGCAAACTCTGCAATTGCCAGCTGCTCCCGAGATCCTAAAGTTGTAGCAAGATATTCTAAATAAACAGATAGGGCAGCCTCAACTGCACCTCCACCTGCAACCACCTGTTTTGTCACAATTTTGTACAACTAATCAGTCAGTAAGATTTATATTATTATTTCCTTTCAAATGATTTTCCTGTTTCCTTTTGTCAAAAAAAATGTACAATGTAATCACACCTTCTACAATCAGGAATCATAAAACACAATATTTTACTACTACGTTAACTGCTCATGTGCTGCATGTCCTGCAGCAACAGGGTCAGTATGTCCAACTTTGGGGTACTTTTTAATAAGCACCATGCGACAATAGCAAAAGAAAATATTTTTATTTTTTAGTACAGTTCCACCAAAGCATTTACCTCCTCACCAAGTCTAAGTAAGCCATTATCTTTCGTTCTGTTCATCAGAACTTTGAACATAAATTTACTTGTAAATGATTCTAGGATTGAACTTATTTAAAGACAATGCCCAGATCGAAGTATGAAACAGCTACCAACATGTATTACAATGTAAAATGCTCCTTGTTTTCAAAAGAGTTCTCCTTTACTTATTTAAATATTAAAGTTTGTATTAGAACACTTGGACATAGATGATTTTTTTTTAATCTTTTAACTTCAAAGACTAAAATTTATTAAAAAAACTATGCCAAAGTGTGTCCTATGCAAATCTTAATACTCGAGGAGGGGAGGGAGGAGGAGGGGAGCAAATAAGCAGAACCAACATATAAGTAGGACTAACAAATTAGGACTCTTAATTCCAGAAGGACGTAATATTTGATAAGACTAAAAAGACAAATGAGGCTACGATTTACCGTATTCGATTCCAGGGTCCTCTTGACTATACATAGAGCATCATGCAAAGATCTATCCATCTCATCAAGCATATAATCGTTTGCACCCCTGAGTATCAGTGAGACCTAAAAAGGTGCACACCCATGAGAATTTGATGATAATTACACTTGTAAGAAATGTGACATCTTAGAACGATTACGTAAATAAAAGATAATAGTTGAACACATAGGACACGTACTGCACTAGAGTTTTTGGTCCCTTTGATCAAAACAACCTCATCATCAGCAATGCGCTCCTCCACCACTTCATCTGCATATCCAAGTAGGGATGAATCAAATGTTTCATCTCCTTCCATATCGGCAAATGTCGAGACCTGTAAATCAGTAGTGATTAAGTACAAGATATTGTTGCCCAATTATAACCAGCAGACAAAACTTTACAAACAAAATCGCAAGACATTGGCGACTAAGATATGACAAAAAATAAAATGAGAGCAGGGAAAAGACCTGAAACAAGTATCAAAGGTTATTATTTTAAAATTTCAGATTAAAGTTGTATATTCCACCAATGACCGGGGCAAACATATATAGCACATAGCTAAAAGACGCCTTACAAAAAGTGTGGTTGACACATGGAAATCTAAAAAATCAAACTACAAAAACTAAGAAATGCGCATAATTGTCATGTCTGATGAATCCTACAGTATCAAGTCCATTCATAATATTCATTAATGGGTTTCTTTGAAGATTCTATAGATTCATTAATGGGGAGTTGGGGGGTTAAGGTTTACAAACATAACTGCAATGAACCCAAAACATACTTGTCAAAAAGAAAGGGAAAAAAAGGTATGCAGAATGCAACTCAACTCAACCAAGACTCCTCCCAAAATAAAGTACAGCATAAAAGAAGAAAAGAGATATTTGACTAGACCATGGCATTGCAGGTAATAACATAAGTATGGCAACCATCAAATGGATCATACAATGCATATCCTTAGCTGAACTATGGGGATCCAAATTACATACCGCAGTTGCACCTGTAGCCTTGGCAACATGGCGCAAGTCCTCTTTTCGAACACGTCGAACAGCAATTGCACCAGCTTCCACAAAATACTGGAGAAAAAAAAATCATTAAGCTCCAGATAGTCCTACAACAAATAGTTATCAAGAGTACAGTCCATCAAATTCAGTCTGATTGCACTGTTAAATGAGAGAAACCAATCTTGATTATCAACGCTGGAAACTAGATTTTAAGTACCTACATGCTACATCAGGCATGATTAACATGACATGACAATCAGACGGGCACATGCTGCATTAAACACCTTCATATAGACAAGAAATAAGTCTAGTTTTCACAAACAATGTGGAGAGAAATAGTTAACTAGTTTCTGAGAACACTGTCATCATATGTTTCTCAGTTACATGAAATATTTCTGAATTAGTAAAATCCAATCTAGTCCAATACTTCAGATTTGAGTAGTATAACTGACATAAGCACAAAGACTATGACCACGAATGTGTACCTTAAGGCATACATATAACCAAGACATGAGTCCCAATCAAACATTGGGTGGCCTCGCATAGGATAACATATAGGATAAAATTAATCTATGCAGGAATCGAGAATTAGGCTTAGGAAGAAGAGAACTGCTTATGAAACAAATCTTGCCTTTAGTGCCATATCATCGATTCCCTTTGTCGTTAAAACAACATTGGCTCCAGCCTTTAGAAGCTTCTCAATACGCTCTTTGGTCATATCAGCTTCTCTGTTAATGTACAAAATCAAGTAGTGGTTAAGACACCAAATGAAAAACTGAAACTAGAGACCATTATATGGCATGTCTCTTCACATGCCATTACACAGCCAACATAACCACCATATATCAAAAGATTTTGTTGTTGCATTGTCTTACTGTAAATAGTTATAGCCTCCCACATTTCATGTTAGTCATTTAATTTTAATTTACGAGTATATATTTCGGACGGAATGCCCTGTGCATGTGCTAGAGATATATTTAGTTTACTAATTGATCACCTTTTGACTTAATCTTTTCCAACTCTCGAGGATCAGTAACTAAAACTTGAACACCCATCTGCATTTTGGTCTTTTGAAGGTTGAAATCAAGACAGGCAATTCTTGCAGGAGCAACTCTCATTGGCATCCCTTAGCAGCACGGCCAGTATTAAGAGCATAACCTTTAGTAAGTAGCTATCTTTAGCGCTTTTTCCATGTGCTTTTAGTATATTAATTCCCTAAAGAGAAACAAAGAATTATAATCAAATATGTGGTATTAAACATTGAAGCTAGAATAGTACATAAAAACTATTCATATATATATATATATATATATATATATATATATATATAGGAAAATGGAGTATGTCTTAAACACACTCAAGCTTGTGTGTACTACACTTAATACGACGTAGTTTTGATTAATAAAATGGTGAAATGTCAAAACAACCATTAATAAAAGTAGTGAAATGCCAAAGACACAATTAATAAAATCTCTTAAAATAATAGGACACACATAAGCTTGTGTAGGGGACACACACTCCCTTTTCCCTTTATATATATATGGGAAAGATAATCTAAGGCTTGGCTAAGGATGGCTTAGCCAAGCTTGGCCAAGGCTACTTTATGAAACCACGTAACTTTGTATAAAATTTGAAATTAAAGATTTTTTTTAATAAAACCCAAAAATGAAAAACTTAACCCTAAGGTAAAACTACGTAGTTTTACTAAGGTATTACCAAGTAGCCTGAGCCAAGCTTGGCTAAGGCATGCTCTTAGATTACTTTTTCCCATATACATTGTGTCTATATATATATATACTTGACATAGTGTTGAGAAGCAGAATCACCAGTATCACCACATTCAAACATACTAGATCCCCCAAACTCCTTAACTAGATAACCAAAAAAGTCTTTAATGGAGACCTATTGAACTTCACACAAAAACCAACCTTTATTGGATACTTAATTTCACCACGTGCATTGGTCATCTTTACTGCTTGTACTGCTTCCACAACCTTAAAAGAAGGGGGGGGGGGGGGGGAAGAAGATAAAACAATAATAAGAATAATAATAGTAACCAATGAATGTGGCACGAAGAAGTTAAAATAAATATCCTTGTACACAAGAAATCATAACAGAAATCTTATATTATGAAAAATTTTGAAAACACTCTACAGCACTGATTCTCATGAATGAGGATTGAAAAATGCATAGTTATGATCGACACGGTTATAGCTAACTAAAATGCAGAACTGTGAATTTTAGCTGATTTACAAAGTAAAGTTTTAAGCTTAAAGGGTCCTTTAAGGGTTTGAGTTGCTGCTAAAAAAGCTCACACTTTTAAATAAACAACTGCTTTTATTCTTGGCTCAACCAGGGTCTATAGATGTTTTTAATAGTTTCTAAGGGCTTTTTGTCCCTGCTCCTCATTCATGTGTTCTCCACTACTACTCTTCTTGTACTCCATAAATTGTGAAGCCCTCAAGCCGCCATTTTAGCTGGCACCTTTTAATAAACTTAAACTTTACTAAGAAAAACAGAATTACCTCATTTATTTTAATAAAGACTAAAAATAAACAAAAACATCAACTGTTTACTTTTTTTAAGATTTTATTAGTAAATTATCAATAAGACAACCTCCAAAAAACTGTGCTGAATAAATTAGTCAAGATAGCAAAAAAAGAGTTCATTTTAAACAGATTGGTTTGATTATGAAAACTTTAAGAAGCCAAGAGCCCAATGGAACAAAAAACGGTAACACCTCAAACTACTCTTTGTTATTCAATTTGGATGAAAAGAAAAACATAAACTAGAGAAGCGCACATAACTCTGGTTGTAAAGGCCCAAAACACAAATGACTTTTTAAATGAAATGATTAATGAAGTTTCTTTTAGATAAAGAAAAAAATTATTGAATAACACGAATGTGGAACCCAAAATAAAAAAGGAGATGAGGAGTCTCAAAAAGGAAATTGTAAGAGAAACTGCACTAAAGCCATCTCAGAATTTGGTAGAATTAGTTAAAATAGCAGGTGTTCATCTAGTCATGCTACTTGATCACAGCTTACCTATCTAAAAATAACATGTTATACTTGTAAATAGTTGATTCAATTGTCAACATCGACCATACAAAGACCTTGACTTTGGAGTTAAACTTTAAATTTCAAAATGTAATTGGTGAATAGAGAACAAACAAGAAGTAAATAAAGAATCTATAGAAAAAGAATACCAAATATCCATCGTCCAGAATCACCAATTAAAAGAAAACAACAGGAGTCGATAACAATTAGTAACTTGGAAATGACCATCAAGATGATGTCTGGAAAAGATAAATATGGATCTCCTTTTAAATGGTAGAAAATATAAGTAGGAGAATAGCGAATACAATATAGGCTGTAGAGACAAGAAAAATTTAAGGAAGTTCCCTATCCAAATATATTTGAAAACTAGACCAAACAAAACCTCCAAAGAGAATGGAGGATTGATAGACCTAAAAGAATAAATTGCTAGTGAAGTTACAAAGTAATCTTTTCCTAATAGATAAGACAGCTTCAGCAGGCAAGACTAAAATAAATTCAAAATTCTTATCAACCCATAAACATACCAAGTTTGCAAAGAAGTCGCTGTCACCAGATATCAACTTTGAGGACATGCTTGTCTTGGCACAGTTTACAAGAGAATCTTTCCCAAGCTTTTCAACCTAGAAAAGAGAAAATAGAGACCTGGTTAAGAAACTTGATATGTCACAAAACAGCCCCTACATTGAGCACATGTAATAACAATGTAACAATGCAAACAACGTTTTGCTAGTTTCCAACACAGAGATCTTCATAGTTCTATTTCTCAAATCTATTGAACCAGAAGGTTACTTTTGGATAGTAAATAGATCTATCTCACAATTCTAGAAAAATTCCAGGATACAATATGATATGGCAAATGATATTTTTCAGTTTGAACAGATAACACAATTGTGAAACTGAGGTAATAGGCTATAGAAAGTTAAGAGTATTCTACAGAGGAAATTTCAATAAGTTGCTTTGAGACAATGTTTTTGACAAATTCTAGAAGACTTGTTCAGTAGTAAGAATTACCTTCACTGCCAATTTTTCCTCGATATATTTACATGCTTCCCTCATCGCAAGCTGTTAAGATAAGCAGCAACAAAAATAGTGTATATGATATTAAAAAGTAATTGAAAGAAACGGTGAGTGATCAATTCAGCTAATTTTATAATTTCTAGATTTTTTCTGCTTTAAGAGAAGGGGGGGGTCAACACTAACCCTGTATCCACTGATTATAGACGTTGGATGTATCTTGTTTCTCACCAGATCATTTGCTCTCTGCAAATTATAAGAGGATTATATATTTTAACTCATCCTCCAAACATCAAGCAGATCTTCACAACACAGCATTATTATAATTTCTCAAACACAGCAATATTAATACTTTAGCTGAATGTTACCTTAAGCAATTCTGCAGCTATAATGACAACTGAAGTTGTCCCATCTCCAACTTCTCTGTCTTGAAGCTCGGCCAATTCAACAAGAACCTGTAAATGCCAATAATAGGTAGAAAATACACATGAGAGGCACAAAGAAGAGCCAATTATAATATAAGTAAGCACTAGTAAAGAGGATAAAAGAGTCTCAATTCCTCCACCTTTGCAGCAGGGTGCTCAACCTCTAACATCTTGAGTATTGTAGCACCGTCATTCGTTATTGTTACATCACCAATATCATCAACAAGCATCTGAAATATGAATGTAACAAAAACTGTGTCAGGGTCTGTCTCACCTGAATGATAAATACAAACTATAGGATTCAGATAAATATGTATATCTATAGAAAGAGAAATATAAAAACCTTGTCGAGACCAACAGGACCAAGTGACGTTTTCACAATATTTCCAATTGCTTGACACGCCACCACTGCTCATTCCAACAAATCAACATTTCAATACTAAAAAAAATAATCACTGAAAAACACTACTTATCAAAACAAAAATCACTAAAAGGATGAATGCACGGGTATATACAACTAAAGATTGTCTGTGCAAATTCATCAATTACTAATGGAAGAAATATAAACCTTTTTCTCGTAAATACACATTTCTGAAAACACTAAAGCAAAATTAATTTTCCAAACCCTAAAAGCCCGAAGCTTTTGCTCAGAAGGTAAATATACTTTCTGAAACTTCAACCTTGGTTGTAGCATATACATACATTATATGTATAACTCCCCCTGTCCGGAAAAATGAGTCCGATCGTCAATGAATTACATAGGAAATAGGACTCCTTTTACCAGATTGACAAATTATATACATTTCGTTTATATTATCTTCCACCAAACTAAAAAAGTCTGACTTAAACTGAAGCAAAACATGTATCAATGGCGAATTAAGCTAAAATATAAGAAATATATACATATATATATATATAGAGAGAGAGAGAGAGTACCATTTTGGGTGCGAACATCCTGACCAGATTGGCGATCACCTAGAATATCAGGATTACCAATCGCCATTTTTACTGATATGAAGGAGAGAGAGTAATTAAGAACCTTTTAATGGAACTGATTGGTGAAACCCTAAATCGGGGAGTTCAGAAGAATATAAACTGCAGCAGCTCCGGAGTGAAGCTCAGTATTTGAGAGAGGGTTTTCAATTTGTATGCGATGGAAAGGTTTAGAAGGTAACGACGTCGTTTGCCTCATTTTGAGTGACCAACCAATTGGGCCTTGAAATAATCAGTCAACTGTATGGGCTTCGGTAGGATTCATGGTTCAAATGATATTTATAAAAAGTTGTTTTGGGTCATTGTGAAATAATGAATTTTCTTTTAATGTAATTTCCCTAGAATTGAATTTACTTTTTTAATTAACATTATATTACGTTTTATAGAAAATAATTATTTTTACAATGTCTCACTCACATGAATATGATTGTGAGTCCATTTATTATTCATGTGAGATTTTTTTTTTTGCAGAAATATCAATTTTTTATATTTATCCCGAGTTGTTATTTTTATCTTAAAGGAAATCAATATTTTTACATGATTTTTTGATATTTTTACATAAAAAGTGTCGCTATAAATGTATAGCGACGATAAAAATCTTCACTATAAGATCTAAGCCGACGATTTTCATGTGAAAATATCAAAAAATTATGTAAAAATATCAGTTTTCTATCTTAAATTAGTTAGTATTCGAAATTTAAAGTATAATTATTTAACTTTGAAATTAAATCTTAGATTTAAAATACATAACCATCTAATCAAAATTATATATCCCAACAAATTGGGCCTATTGAAAGTTACATAAATTGTTGTGTCCACAAATTTATCAACAATATTGTTATGTTGCGTCAATGATGATCAAATGGTACTCTTAAAATGATAAATTTGTTTGGGCTTTGATTTGGATATGAGTCGGGCCGGATCATTACAGCCGGAATTAGAATGGTGTGGGGAGGATAAGAACAAGACCTCAACTGTTTAATAGGCCCATATTTTTTGAGGTGTGGGAAATTACTATTTGGTCTACAAAAAGATATGCTTAAAGATCTGGTCAGATCCTACAAGGGAATGGGGGTGGGGTGACTCACATGATTTGCTGCCCATTTGCCCCATTTGATTGTGAAATAGCACTTTATAGGACTTGCTTTTTGAGAACTAAATTTGGCAGTGGGCCCATCAACACAAGCCTTTCTAGGTTGGGCTTTTGACGTTTGTTGGGTCCTACCATATTTCCAGAAAATGTGGTGGTGGGGGAAAATAATGGTCCACTGGGTTATTTATGGAAAGTGAAAACGAAAGGTATATTGAGGCCAGGGGGTTGGGTGGATATGGGAACACATAGTAGTTGAATAAGAGTGTAAATGAATCGAGTTGAGTAGAGTATTGAGTTTATCAGATTTGATTCATAAAATTTATCAAGTATAAAATAAAGTTTGATTGAAACTTATTTAACTACTAAGTTGAGTACGATCTCGAATCGAGCCCGAGCAGTTTGGACTTTTCGAGCAAATATAATTCGAGTATCAGTAAAAAAATTATAATTTGAAGAAGTTCGAATAGTTTATCGAACTTTAAATTTTACGAGTCAGGGGGTTGGGTGGATATAGGAACACATAGTTGAATAAGAGTGTAAATGAATAGAGTTGAGTATTGAGTTTATCAGATTTGATTCATAAAATTTATCAAGTATAAAATAAAGTTTGATTGATGCTTATTTAACCACTAAGTCGGGTACGATCTCGAATCGAGCCCGAATAATTTGGACTTTTCAAGCAAATATAATTCGAGTATTAGTAAAAAAATTCAAATAATTTATCGAACTTAAAAATTTGCGAGTTGAACTTTAATCGAATTTTAAGTCGAGCTGAAACTCGAATTGTTTGATTCATTTTACACCCTTATAGCTGAACAAAAGAAAATAAATTTTCAAAGGAAACTAGGAGTATGTTATTTTGGGGAAAATTAGGCCTCGCAACACGTGTTATGGGCAGTGGCAGACGCACGATTTTTCTCTAGTGGGGACTAAATAATACTCTCTCTATTTTACAAAAAAATTCTCATTTTGACTTTTAAAAGCATAAAATTTTAGAAAATAACAAAATTTTTGATTAGTAGTACTTTTAACAAACAATATAAAAAATCAATTCCTCAAGTGTGAGTAATCATAAATCCATGTAGCTAGTAAATTAATTTTAACTCCTAAATTAGCTACACATTATTCATAAATTTAGTAAATACTTAATATAAAAGAAAAATTTCCAAAATTTTAGTGGGGCTTTAGACTCCACTAGTCCCCACCTATATCCGTTTGTTTTTAGTTACGGGTATATGTATGGGAATGGGAATGGGAATGGGAATGGAAATGGGAATGATTCTGAATACATCTTATAAATCATGTCCTATTTCATTTTTAGAAGAAAACTGTTAAATTTACAATAGAAAATGTTATTTTTATAACAAAAGTGTCGCTATAGATTCTATAGCTATAGTTTTCACCGTCGCTATACATCTACAACGACACTTTTGTTGTGAAAATAATAAAAAATATTGTTGATTTAACAATTCCCTTTCTAGAAAGTATAATCTATTACAAGCTTGTGATCCAGAACAAGAAGCTTCGTGGGGCTTTTTTTCCCCTTACAAAAAGAGGTAATATTTTCGTATTCTCGTCTCTCTTCAATACACTTTCTCTTTAATTTTTTTAAAACTTTAATTATTTATATTTTCCTTTCCAAAACAAACAAGACATAGAAAATTAAGTTATTGTTCCCCTCACTTCCATATTATATTATCTTGAGTGGCCAATGAAAGAAGTGCTAAAAAAAATTCATTTCCCATCTACATTTTCCATCCCATTTTAAAGTGTTAATCTTTCTACTCCAAATAAGAAGAAATTTTGAAATTTAAGATTTAATTTTCATAATTTAATTTAAAATATGCATTATTACATCATACTGACAGTGAAATTAATTAGAAATATGAGAATCAATTCTATACAGACTACCTGTAAACTAGTATTTTAATACTATTTCAATAGAAAACAGACAACTTATGTATTTTTAGAGAAAATTTATTAAGTTACCATGGTAAAATTAAGTTAGTATAGTTGAAGTGTGGTGCTGAAAATGGAAGTAACAAGGTAATAATAAATTAGAAAAATTATATTATGGCAGTCTAATATATCTTTATGGTAGTCTAATTATAAGTTTATAATTCAGATTTTATTTTTGAATAGGATAGGATAGGATAAATATCCCTTCTATTCTATCATATATATATAATTCATATTTTTCTGATGGAATTTCTGATGACTTTTTCATCATTTTGTTTGGGAAGAGTACGATTACTACAATTGGTTGGGAGTGAAGGGACAATAGATTTTCCCAATTATGGTAGGTATGGCGGACAGATCTTTATTGTATTGTATTGTATTTGTAGGGGTCCAATAATCCTTCTTCTTTGGGTGATCATGACCAATATCGATCATCATGAATATAACTTGGAAATTAACTAGAAGATGTCCCCTCTCCTCTCTTATTTCTATTTACTACTATTTTCGTTGCTTAATATAAATCGTTTTAGAGAAATATTTTTGTTCTTTAATATAAATTATTTGAGAATTTCAAATAAGCATTAATTGCTTAGTTTTCAATATTACTCCAAGTATTAAATATTTTTAGTTTTCTCACTATTTTCTGTCCAATAAATAACAATCTTTTATCTCAATACAAGAGCAATATAGACAATTGATATTATAATTAATATTATACAATCATTACCTTAATATTTGTACACAACCCTAAAACGACCTATATTAAAGAACGGAGGGAGTATTTAGAAACAATTCCCTTGTTTGGTTACTGACGCTAAAATTGATTATACCCTATGTATAAATAGGAAATTGATATTTTTATATAAAAATCGTCGTTATAGATTCGATTTTTATCGTCGTTATATATCTATAACAACACTTTTTATGTGAAAATATCAAAAAATTATATGAAAATATCAATTTCCAATCGTATAGTTGTCTATCCACATTTAAAGTATTTGGTATGTTTAGATTTTTTAAACGCATATATTTATAAGCAACTTATTTAACTCGTAAATATTGCGGTTAGGGTCAACACAACACTAACTCCAATAATGACATCCAAACAATACAACTGCAATATAAACACTCTAAATAACGGTAACCAAACATATCTTCCTAGGTTATTAATTCTTTCTTTCAGAGAACTAATTGCTACATTTAACTCACAATTATTGAACCTAGTCATGTTGGAGAATGTGTATTATTGGGTTTCCCTTTGAGTGGAAGGAATGGATTAATCATGAATTTGATTTCTTTATTTGTATGGAGATTATCACTAATGAGATTTTTAATAAAAATTTAGGTTTAAGAATAAAATTTAGTGAAATTATTTGGCTCAAGTATTTATGGATATATATTAAAAGTTTTAGTTTTATATAATATGTAAGACCCCAACTTATTATTAATGAAATTTAATTTCCTCTAATTATTATTTTGAAATAGTAAGGGTTGATTTGATTAATGTGGATAGTTATGGGTAAAATACATGTAAATATTTGAGAATAAGCAAGTGGTTATAAAATATTCATTGTTGTCGGGAAATATTCGTTTTGGTCGTATTCGCATTTACTCACAAGCCTTGATCTTTTGTGGGCCCCATAACTAAAAGCGATTGGATGAAGAAAGCAGCAAATATAAGTTGTTTAAAAATAACGACGTAGTTGTTATCAAGAATTATCTTGTTAAAATACTCGGTGGTAAAAAACAAGAAGGCACGGTATTGCACCAATTATTGATTCTTACGTAAGAAGGCACTACTCAATAATGGTTACGAGAATTCTTATTCAATATTTTATTTTATTGATTTAATAATTGTTGCGTTGATATTTTATATTGTTGTTGTTTGATAATTGTCATTACACGTATTTTTCATTATCGAAGCTAATAATTCATATTATCCGAATAATATTATTAGATAACATTATTGGCAATGTCTAGAAAGTTACATCTAAGGAGAGGTTTGGTCACCTAATTGCGCCAAGAAGGAGAAATTCTTATTGGAAAGCACCTCTTTCCTGAATCGCCGGTTGTCGATATTGTGATTCTGTAATATTATTTGTGAATAATTAATTATTGATTCATATGATGAGGAAAATATTGATTTTATGTGGATATAGATGGAGAAAAATTTTAATGTGACAATTGTTGAAAATTGAAATTTTATCTTTTTCGATAAAATAATTATTTAAATATATTATTATATTTTAATAATATAATAATGATGATATTTTTACGATGAATGTGGGATATATGAGTATATGTGGAGGAGGAGTATTTTTGTTATCAAAAATATTTAAAGCATGTTTTATGTGTTTTGGACCCCATTTCTTGGTTGAAATTTGATTATAACTTTGTAAAATCTCCGTTTGTAGATTTCGATCAATTTTGTTTGAAATTTGGAAAAACTTTCTTCTGCAAAGTTGTAGAGAATTGAATTTCCTATAAAAAATCGCGAGATTCGAATTTTCTGATAAAAGGGCTATTTATTATGAATTATTGAAGTTCAAGTTCAAATAATTGATTTTGGAAGTTTAAAATATTTAAAATAGGAAAAACGTTTTTTTTTGTTTTGTGGGCAGCCCTAGCATGTGCAAGATAAGTTAAAATCAGTTGTCAAAATGTGCGTAGAGAATTTGTAATATATATAATATTATTATATTAAATTTTCTACTTTGGTGTTCTAAAGATTTTCCTATAAATAGGTGCTTGGGTTAGAATTGAAAATCACTTTAAAATGAGTTTTTTCTCTCTATATTATCGGCGTATTCTTGTGAGTATTTTGAGTATACTTTGAGTATTGCTATATCTGATTGCAAGTTCAAGTCATGCTTTATATCCAGTGTTTTCAACTAGAAGTCTTATCTTTCGAGGTAATGGATATTATTTTTTTAATGATATTATTTATTCTAATATCATTATCTTCAAGTATTGATCCGAACTTTTTAATCAAATTTGAAACTTTTTTTGTCGGGGTTCTTATTCACGTATCACGCCTTTATTCACGTATCTGATCTTACTATTCACGAATCTGTACTATTCATTGAAAAATAAAATTTTCCTTTTTCGTCAAAATATCTAATACGGATACTAGCTTTGATTGTATCCATGTTTTGATCATTCTTGAATTTTACACCACTATGATTATTTTTGAGGTATTTTTGGACATGGATAAAACAAAGTACGAATCATTAATCCTTAATCCTTGTCATTTTGTTTCACTGGATTCGTTTCTTTAAAAATATTTTCATCATCCTCGATCTTAAATGATGATATTATTGAATATCTTTGGCTTTTGTAGTGCAAAGATGAATGATTTCTAATGAATATCTTTGGCGTGGTGCAAAGATGAGCAGTGTTTAGATGAACATGACCATTGATGAATATCTTTGGCTTTGTAGTGCAAAGATGAATATTTGACTCGGATATATATTGATTGATGTTCTGGGGATAAAGATAGGCGATGAACTTTTAAATTCATACATAGAAGATAGTAGTTTGCATTCTCTACTTAACTCTTACAATTAATTATTATTCCATTGCGAATATTGATTTAAAACTTGTTGTCTATTGTATTACATTATATTTTTCCTGTTGAAGACTAACGATAATTTGTTGTATATTATCTTAGTCATAATATTCTTCTTGGGCTAGTTGAGCTCACCCTTTTCCTTTTGTTCCATTTTTCTTCTCGGGAGGCGAGAATATAAGCGATGCAAGTCGGGGTATGGAATGAAGGTTAGAGAGAGTTGTTTAGTAGTCCTCACCATTTTTGTAAAATAATGTATCAATAAATGTGATGAGAATTTATTTGAGTATATATATTATACAGAAGATAATATTTGTATTCAAACTCACGATTTCTTGTTGTAATAATAAAGTTGTAGTTGTTTACATGCCATGTATTGACAACTCGAGAATGGGTGATGTATGTGGCGCCCCCAAAATAGGTATCATCACCCATTACAGTTGTCGATAATGAAAAATATTTTTTTTTTTTAAAGAAAAATCCAAAGGAAACAAAAATGACAAGGATTAAGTGATTAAGGATTCAGACTTTGTTTTATCCATGTTCAAAATATCCTAAAATAATCATAGTGGGTAAAATTCAAGAATGATGAGAAACATGGATACAATCAAAGCTAGTAAAAAAGATATTTCGACGAAAAGAAGAAATTTTATTTTCGTGATGAATAAGGTCAGATTGATAAGTTCCGACACCTGTGAAATGTAAATTCCAAAAAAACATTTTCACGCTTCATGAATAGTACTTGTGAATAGTAACTTCGTGAATAGTAACTTCATGAATAGTAACTCGTGAATAGTAACTCATGAATAGTAACCCAGAGCATGAAAAGCGTTCCAAATTTGATAAAAGTTCCAACCGATATTTCAAAGATAATGATATTGAAGAAATAATATCATTTGAGAAGAAAATAACATCCCTTACCTCAAAGAATCGATGCCCGAAGGAAAGGTCGGAAGTGATCTTTGAATGAAACTTTATCTTTGAATAAAGAACTCTCAAAGTATCTAAATACTCACAAAATACGCTTCGATAATATAGAGAGAAAGAGAAAACTTTGTTTACGGTGTGATTTTCAATTCTAACAATTTCTATTTATAGGAAAATGTTGTTATAAAGGCAGACTTGACTCTGCACGATGGCTTTACACGCTACTATTGCCACCCACCACATTTGAAATAAAATTGACATATTTTTCACCAACCACAAGTGGGGCCCACTCAATTCTAGAATTTTCCACCAAAATCAATTATAACCCTACTTTCCGAATCAAACACCTCTTAAAATTTATAACAAATCATTCGTTCATTTTTAACGGTTCAAAATTTGTAGACATATATCCAAAAATCACAACGATCCAACGGTCAGATTAAAAATTATAACTCACGCAATATATCGTAAAAATACTGATTTGATTTTTAATACCTCCATTCCGACAAAAATACTAATAAAACACTTCAACATTAAATCCTTCAATTATAACCACATATAATAAATAAATCCATCATTTATATCCATATCAAATAAATATTTTCTTATCATATAAATCAATAATTAATTATTCCCAAATAATATTACGAGAATCACAATTATAATGACCAATTGTCGTTCCAGGAAGAGGGGCTTTCGAATAAAGATCTCTCACTTCTTTGTAGCATGATTAGGTGACCAAACCTCTCCTTGAGCAGAACTTTCTAGACATTGCCAATAATGTTATCTAATAATATTATTCAAATAATATGAATTATTGATCGATAATGGGAAATCTTGTGCGTTGACAATTATTGAAACAACAATAATATAAAATACCAACGCAGCAATTATTGAATCAATAAAATAAAATCTTTGAGCGATAATTCTTCGTAACAATTATTGAGTAGTGCCTTCTTACGTAAGAATCAATAATTGATGCAATATTATGTCTTCAACAAGCGCGTATTAGTGTGTTTTAACCATTGGGTATTCCAACAGTATTAACTTGGTAACAATTCGTAGTTATTTTTAAATAACTTATATTTGTCGTTTTCCTCATCCAATCGCTTTCAGTTATGGGGCCCCACATACATTGTGGCCGTAAATGCGAATATTCTGAAGCGATGCGAATATTCCGCGACCAAACGAATATTCCCAAGCAAAAATGAATATTTTATAACCACTTGCTTATTTTGAAATATTTGCGTATTTAACCCCTAACTATCCACATTAATCAAATCAACCCTTACTATTTCAAAATAATAAATAGAAAATTAAATTTCATTAATAATAAGTTGGGGTCTTACTGACCTCCCTCCTTATGAAATTTCGTCCTCGAAATTGGCGTCACGATACACAGTGTTTGAAAAGGTGAGGATACCTCGCTTTCATTTCCGCTTCCAATTCCGGTCATTTTCTCTATAGCATGATTCCTCCACAAAACTTTAACTTGTGGTATGACCTTTCTTGGCGTAGGACATGCTCCTTCCTATCCAAAATCTTGGCAGTACCTCCTCATACGTTAAGTCTTGGCTATCTCGTCCGGTTCTAACTCTATAACGTGGTTCGGGTCTTTCACATATTCTACAATCACCGATATGTGAAACACATTATGAACACGAGACATACTTGGAGGTAACGCAAGTCTATAGGCTACATTTCTACTCGGTCGAGAATTTGAAATGGACCGATAAATCGTGGATTGAGCTTTCCTCTCTTCCCAAATCTTGTAACTCCCTTCCATGGAGCAACTAGCAATAATACATGATCCCCCACACTAAATTCCACGTCCTTTCGATGAAGATCCGCATAACTCTTTTGTCGATCTTGTCTTGGTTTGTATCACGTTGTCGAATCATTTGGATCTTTTCGGTGAGTCATACGTCTTAACTTCGGGTCCCAACAATGTTGCTTCACCCACCTCATCCCAACATATTGGAGAGCGACATTTTCGTCCATATAATGCTTGAATGGAGCCACACCTATACTTGCACGATAATTGTTGTTGTAGGAGAATTCCACTGATGGTAAATACTTATCCTAACCGCCCTTGAAGTCAGGACCACAGTCTTAATAAATCTTCAAGAGTTTGAATAGTCCTCTCGATTGTCGTCCGGTTTGGGGATGGTATGCGAACTAAATCGCAAATCCGTGCCCATAGCTTTTTGCAAGCTAACCCAAAATCTTGAAGTGAATCTTGGGTCACGATCGAAACTATAGATACAGGCATGCCGTACTGAACCTCACAATCTCATTTACGTACATCTAGCAAGGCGTTCGAGGAATAAGTCTCCGTATCGGTAGAAGAAATGAAAGCGATTTGGTTAATCTATCAACAATAACCCAAATAGCATTGATGCCTTGAGAAAGCCGTAGGAAGACCCGTGAATTGAAATCCATGGTAATGTGTTCCCACTTCCATTAGGAATCTCAAGTGGTTACAACGGACCCTTAGGTACTAGATGCTCGCTTTACACGTTGACAAGTTAAACACATTGAGATAAACTTTGCAATCTCTCTCTTCATATTGTTCCACTAAAATGTATGTGAAGATCACGATACATTTTAGTACTTCGAGATGGATTGCAAATGGTGTATTGTGTGCCTCCATCATAATCTTGTACTTCAAATCAGTCGTTAGGAACCACAAAGTCTAGAGTGGACTCAAGTATTCCTTCTTCATCAATTCTCGCTTAGGAATAGCTCCTTCTTGTACTTTCTTCTTCATATGCATCGACTCAAGATTGGTGGCTGGCGAAACAACCTTAACTTTTCTATTAAAGTTGGCTCTGTCGTATACTTGACATCATCGCTTTTCGTTCCGCGATATGATCTTCTACTCAATCGTCGCCTACCACGTTTCGCTTTTCGGGATGGTATTGAATAGTGTGGTCGTAGTCTTTCAATAGTTCGAGCCAACGTCATTTTTAGCGTGTTGAGTTCTTTTGAGTGAAGAAATATTTAAGGCTTTTATGGTGCGAATATATCTCCACTTTCTCCCCATATAGATAGTGCCTCCATATCTTTAAGCGCTTGGCAATTGCTGCCGCTGACTCTAGATCATGAGTAGGATAATTCCTCTCATACTCTTTAAGTTGTCGCGAGGCATAAAGGCTATGACTTTCCCACGTTGCATGAGAACACATCCTAACCCTTTGCACGAAGCATCATTTGTAGATAACAAATCCATCAGAACCGGATGGTATTGTTAGAGCAGTCTTAGAAATAAGTCTCCTCTTAAGCTCTTGGAAACTCTTCTCGCATTCTTCACTCAAAAGCAATTTTGTATCCTTAGAGTTAGGTGAGTTAATGGAGTAGCGATTCGAGAAAACCCTTCCACGAATCTCCGATAATAACCATTAAGCCCAAAAAGCTACGTCTTTGATCCAGGCTTGGTTGCTCCAACTTTGTATTGATTCAATCTTGGCGGGTCCACGGATACTCCATGTTTCGACACCGCGCGTGCCCAAGGAATGCTACTTCCTCAAGCCGAACTCGCATTTCTTCAATTTAGCATATAGTTTGTTTTCACGAAGCCTTTGGAGTACCGACTTCAAATGGTGCTCATGATCTTCACGACTTTTGGAATATATAAGGATGTCATCAATAAAGACAACAACAAACCGATCCAAATATTCCTTGAATACTCGGTTCATCATATCCATGAAAGCAGCAGGAGCATTAGTTAGTCCGAAAGACATGACTAAGAATTCATAATGCCCATCTGGGAAGTTACGAAAGCGGTCTTTGGAATATCCTCGATTTTAATCTTGGTGATGATATCGAGCGAAGATCGATTTTGAAAAGAATTGTGCCACTTATTTGGTCAAACAAGTCATCAATACGAGGTAGAGGATACCTATTCTTGATGGTGACATGGTTCGATTCGATAGTCAATACAAAGTCGCATACTCCGTCTTTCTTCTTTACAAATAAAGCAGGAGCACCCCGAGGAGATGTCTGGGGACGAATGAAACCGATGTCCAACAATTCACGTAGTTGGACCTTTAACTCTCGAAGTTCAATAGGAGCCATTCGATATGGGGTTTTAGAAATGGGCTTTGTACAGGTTCAAGATCAATAAAGAATTCAACTTCACGTTACGGGGGTAGGCCAGGAAGTTCTTCAGAAATCGTCGGGAAAGTCAATAACAACAGGAATATTATTCAAATTTGGCGTATCTTTATTCAAATCCATAACATGGGCTAAGAAAGCTTGACATCCGTTTTTCAATAAGCGAATAGCTTTATGATTAGATATGACGGTGATTGATTTTAATGGTTTAGTTGCTTGAATTAAATACAACGAGGTTGGTTAGGAATATGAAAACTAACAACCTTACGAAAACAATCAATTTTGGCATGATGAGTAGTTAACCAATCAATCCTAAAATCACATCAAAAATAAGTATCTTTAAAGAGATAAGGTCAACAAGTAAGGTGATGGTGCCAACTTGAATCAAACAAGATTTATAAGCGAGTGGATGTGATGAAAGTTTTCTCTAGCGGAGTTTCCACAGATAGGTCAAAGTCTAATTTCTCCCGAGTCAAGTTTAAGCGTTGAGCACGCAGGAGAGATAAATGAATGGGTATAGACCGGTATCAAGTAAGGTATAAACTTCGCAAGAATTTATAAATAGCTTACCCGTGATAACCTCGTTTGGGTTCCTCGCATTATGACCGATCACAACAAAGCGCTCTTCCGGAATCGTTGACTTTGACTTTTTCGGGGACGATCTTTTGAGTCACCGCCTCATTGAACTAGGTTTTCGCTACTGCATACAATCTCGGCGATATGTCATTCCTTTCCACAATTATAGCATACCTTGAGCTATTGTGGGCGGTTTGGTGATATGTCCCTCTTTCCGCATTTATAACATATGACCGGTGGTCGTTCTCCTCCCTTAGAACCGATTCTTTCACAAGACCTTTGTCGTCTTCACACGGTCGTTGTTAAATCTCCTCTTTTAAAATCTCCTCGACTCGCTTCTTACATTTTCATGACCATGATTACCACGAGTGGTAACCATTTTTGTCCGTCTGTTTCTTTCTCCATTTGGTTATCATTATTCTATTCGACTCGCTATCTCAGTGCGATCACGGTTGTGGTCCCTCGAGTTGGCCGTACTCGTTATCTCGCTCTAATAATTGAGCCTCATTTTACAACATCGAGTAGAGAGAAAATTTATGAGAAATGAGATCCGGCGTATCCGGGTTTCAAACCTCTAAGAAACATCCGCGTCATCGTTCCTCATTTTCCACACAAAATGAGGTACAAACACGGATAACTCGCAAACTTTGCCTCGTCTTTGAGACACCGTCGTGTTGTTACGCTCGATCTAATAAACTCCACTTCCTTCATATAGCGAACACTTTCGGGAAAGTATTTATCATTAAATAGTTTCAAACGTCTCCCGAGACATCTTTGAGTCAAGTTTGGATGGGTACGCTTCATGAGACTCCACCCGGTGAGTGCGCCTCGCCGCGGAACATAAAGGTGGCGAATGGAACCTTCTGTTCCTCCCGTGCATCCCAAGACATCGAATATCTTGGTAATTTGCTTGACCCATGTTTCGCCATGATCGGATCGCTTTCCCTTAAATTCGGTGGTCCCGACTCTTTGAAGCTGCTTGCATTTGTGACAACCCGTGAATTGCTATCATTTCCTCCCGTATTTTGAACACGAGTCTCCTCGTCCCGATTTTGCATGAATCGCAAAAAACTTCTAAACATCCCTCGTTCATCATCTCGCTTTCAATGGTGTTGTTCACGGGAGAACATTGTCGACTGTTGACGTTCTCTTCGTTGGTGAGTCTGAGGCGTCTCCTGGTCTCATTTCCATTGTTAATATTCTCGATCGACATTCTCAAATACATCATAAAACAAGGGTTAATTAAGGAAATCAATATATCACATAATATCTCTATATCTCGACCAACTAACAAATAAGCTTAGGTAGGACACACTAGCGAAGGTTTTACCTCTCTCTCCCCCTAGTTCTATTCCCGATCTCATGGAGATCATATCCCTAAGCTCGATACCATATTGTGACGCCCCAAAAAAGTATACATCACCCATTACGAGTTGTCAATACATGGTACGAAACAACTACAACTTTATTATTACAACGAAGAAAGCTGTGAGTTTAAATACAAATATTATCTTCTAGACAATATCTATACTCAAATAAATCCTCATCACATTTATTGATACATTATTTTACAAAAATGGTGAGGACTACTAAACAATTCCTCTAGAACCTTCATTCCATACCCAGACACGTCTTTCATTATATTCTCGCCTCACGAGAAAAATGGAACAAAAAGGAAAAGGGATGAGCTCAACTAGCTCAAGAAAGAATATTATGACTAAGATAATATACAACAAATTATCGTTAGTCTTCAACAGGAAAAATCTAATAGAATCTGATAGACAACAAATTTTAAATCAATATTCATAGCGGAAATAATAATTCATTAGAAGAGTTAAGTAGAGAATGCAAACTACTATCTTCATGTATGAATTTAAAAGTTCATCGTCTCATCTTTTATCCCTGTAACATCAATCCATAAACATACGGAATCAAATATTCATCTTGCACTCTGTGCCAAAGATATTCATCGATTAGTCATGTTCATTTAAACACTGTTCATCTTTGCACTACTACCAAAGATATTCTTCAGAAATCATTCATCTTGCACTACTTCTGCCAAAGATATTCAATAATATCATCATTTAAGACCGAGGATGATGAAAAATATTTTTTTTTTAAAGAAGCGAATCCGGTGAAACAAAATGACAAGGATTAAGGATTAAGGATTCGTACTTTGTTTTATCCATGTTCAAAATACCTCAAAAAAATAATCATAGTGGTGTAAAATTCAAGAATGATCAAAACATGGATACAATCAAAGCTAGTATCCGAGAATAGATATTTTGAGATGAAAAGAAGAAATTTTATTTTTCGATGAATAGTGCCAGATATCGTGAATAGTAACTCGGATAATTTAAAAGATAGAAATTCCAAAAAAAACATTTTCACGCTACATGAATAGTACTTGTGAATAGTAACTCGTGAATAGTAACTCATGAATAGTAACTTTCGTGAATAGTAACTCATGAATAGTAACCCCGACATGAAAAAGTTCCAAATTTGATAAAAAGTTCCAACCAATATTTCAAAGATAATGATATTGAAGAAATAATATCATTTGAGAAGAAAATAACATCCCTTACCTCAAAGAATCGATTGCCGGAAGGAAAGGTCGGAAGTGATCTTTGAATGAAACTTATCTTGAACAACAACTCTCAAAGTATCTAAATACTCACAAAATACGCTCAATAATATAGAGAGAGAAAGAGAAAACTTTATTTCGGTGTGATTTTCAATTCTAACAGCCCTCTATTTATAGGAAAATGTTAGCCACCAAGGCGAGACTTGACTGCTTTACCGATGGCTTTACGCTACTATTGCCACCCACCACATTTGAAATAAAATTCAGCACATTTTTTCACCAACCACAAGTGGGGCCCACTTAATTCTAGAATTTTCCACCAAAATCAATTATAACCCTACTTTAGAATCAAACACCTCTTAAAATTTATAACAAATCATTCGTTCATTTTAACGGTTCAAAATTTGTAGACATATACTCAACTTATATATGTATAACATATCCAAAAATCACAACGATCCAACTACGATTAAAAATTATAACTCACATGATATATCGTAAAAATATTGATTTGATTTTTAATACCTCCATTCAGACAAAAATACCGATAAAACACCTCAACATTAAATCCTTCAATTATAACCACATATAATAAATAAATCCATCATTTATATCCATATCAAATAAATATTTTCTTATCATATAAATCAATAATTAATTATTCCCAAATAATATTACGAGAATCACAATTATGACAACCGTGTCGTTCCTCGGGAAGAGGGGCTTTCAATAAGGATCTCTCTCATCTTGGTGGCGCAATTAGGTGACCAAACCTCTCCTTAAGATGAACTTTCTAGACATTGCCAATAATGTTATCTAATAATATTATTCAAATAATATGAATTATTGATGCGATAATGGGAAATCATGTGGTGACAATTATTGAAACAACAATAATATAAAATACCAACACAAACAATTATTGAATCAATAAAATAAAATCTTGAGCGATAATTATCGTAACAATTATTGAGTAGTGCCTTCTTTACGTAAGAATCAATAATTGATGCAATAATGTGCTCTCTGTTCAACAACGCGTATTAGTGTGTTTTAACCACGGGTATTTCAACAGATACTTGGTAACAATTACGTAGTTATTTTTAAACAACTTATATTTGTCGTTTTCCTCATCCAATCGCTTTCAGTTATGGGGCCCACACATATGCTTTGCTACCGTCGCATCGAATATTCTGAAGCGATGCGAATATTCCACGACCAAACGAATATTCCCAAACAAAATGAATATTTTATAACCACTTGCTTATTTTGAAATATTTGCGTATTTAACCCTAACTATCCACATTAATCAAATCAACCCTTACTATTTTAAAATAATAAATAGAGAAAATTAAATTTCATTAATAATAAGTTGGGGTCTTACAATGTATACCTATTTTGGGGGCGTCACAGTTGGTATTAGAGCTTAGGGATATGATCTCTGGCGGAGATTGGGAAATAGAACTAGGAGGGGAGAGACGAGTAAATCCTTCGCTAGTGTGTCCTACCTAAGCTTATTTGTTAGTTGGTCAGCATATAGGGATATTATGTGATAGATTGATTTCCTTAATTAGCCCTTATTTTATGACAGATGTTGAGAATGTCATTGAGAATATTAATGATTGGAAATGAGACAGTGGAGACCTTTGTACTCACCAACGAGGAGAACGCAACAAGTGGGCAATGTTCCTCCGTGAACAACACCAACCGAAGCGAGATGATGAGCGAGGGGATGTTTAGAAGCTTTTTGCGATTCATGCAAAATCGACGAGGAGACTCGTGTTCAAAATCTGAGGAGGAAATGATAGAATTCACGGGTTGTCATAGCAAGCAGATTCAAAGAGTTGGGACCACCGAATTTAACGGAAAGCCAGATCCGATCATGGCGGAAACATGGGTCAAGCAAATTACCAAGATATTCGATGTCTTGAGATGCACGGAGGAACATAAGGTTTCATTCGCCACCTTTATGTTCCGTGGCGAGGCAGACTACTGGTGGGAGTCTGTGAAGCGTACCCATCCAGCCGCACTCACAATTAATATGCTAGGTAGCTCTCCATCTAATATTACGGCACCCTAACAAAAGTATGTGACACAAATGAGCCAGCTAGCTAGGACTTAGGAGGCCAGGGGACCAATTACTTGTTTCATTCTTTCACGGTTTGTAGCATATACTACTATATTGGAAGTAATATATCTATGTATGCGCCCAATCTTAAAGAAGAGTGGACCAACCACAAACACACACACACACACACACACACACACATATATATATAGTCCTTTTCAAATGAACTGGAAAGAGCGTAATTAAAATGAAGCCTAGCTATATGACGGCTTTTTTTAAAATCATTATAGAATAGAAAGCTGATTTTTCTTTATGCTATAGCGACGGAAAAAACCGTCCCTATAACCGAATATGGGGACAGTACCCTAATTACTATATATATATAGTAATTAAAGAAGAAAAACATTAATTCTTATTCTTATCACCTTAATTATGATTCATAGTTCATGATAATTATACTATTCGATTTCGTGAGCATATTAGGTAATTGATGATTATTTCTTTTGTTTTATTGAAATTTTTTGATGTAATTTGTAGGGTTTTTCGATTCTTCAAAGAGAAACAAAATTCCGATTTCGCAGATCCCGACGGTTTTTTCCCGGCCGAGGCCAAGGAGAGCATGTTGGTTGATTTCACAATCAAATCAAACGTGCAAGTATACACGGTCAACAAGTAATATAGTGATAAGATATAGTGTCGATCCCACAGAGAATTCTAATTAATAAACTCCAACTACTAGTACTATATCAATTCAATTTTATTTAAACAACTAATAATTGTGATTTTTAGATTTAAGAAAACTAAATTAAACAATGCAAAGAGATTATTCTCAAAGAAAACAAATAAACAAACTAAAATTTGATTGAATTCAGATAAAATGAGGATTAAGACTCCAATATCCCCAATTATGACTTATAAAACAATTATTCAATTATCCCAATTATTATGTCTACTGAATTGTTAACAGAAATTCTCAAATGCCAAAAGCCCTTTTCCAAGTGATCAATTGCCTTTTATTTAACCCAGATTAATTTTGCTATATTCCTATGTAAAACAATCGAATTAAACTCGTTACAATTCTAATTCCTTATGTGCTACATGCGGCAAATAGATATTTCCATTCTATTCACAAACCTAATTATTCACTGTGCAAATAACTAAGTCACATGTCACCATGCCCAGTTCTAACCCTAGAATTCCTCTTCCAATTCCTTCTAGAGTAACAAGGTAATTATTGGCAGATAATTAATCAATCAGTACAAAGCAAGATGAACAATTCACTTCAACATAAATAATTGGAATAAATCAAATAATCAATTCATAACCATAAAAGGTTCAATTGGAATCTTAATTAAAGAATTTAGTTCATAACGAAAATTTGAATCAACAATAGTTTAAAAACCATCCTTAATGAATTACACAAATTCAAAGAACAAAGAAGAAGAAGAAGAACTCCAAGCCAAAATCTTCAAAATCTACTTTTGCTCCTTGATCAATCTTCCAAATTGTGTAGATGAGTCCCCTAATTCAATGTAAATAAACCCTTATATACTTCCCAACTTGTTCCTCAATCCAATTCCAAATCAACTTTGAATTCCATGTGCCAAGCCAAGTCAAACGGAAGTCAACGACGCGCGCTTCGGTCAATTGGAAAGCGAGGGCCCGGTAGCCTCGTATTTGGGATTAAGTCTATATTGAGAGCCAAATGACGTAAGGCGCGTAAAATTCCAACTATGCCCCTTCTCAGCTCAATTACTCCTAAACGTTCCTACAGCTCCCAAACCTGCAATAACGCAACTAAACACAGTAAAACGAATCTAAAATGCTTTGAACATACAATAAATTAAGCCCAAATATATCCAATTCATGGGTATATTACCCAATCATCAGAGCACAGTGAATCCGTTTTGTTCGGTCGGTGCAAATTTTAATCAGATCACGTCTTCTAGAAGGAACCTTCCGTATAATAGCAACGACACAGATGAATTTGATTTTGGTTGTGAGGTGCCTTTTAAGTTTCCTCAGTACATTTATGTAAATAATTTGCTTTGAATTTGTTATTTTAAAAAAAAAATAAATTGGTGAATGTAATTGAAATTGGAAGGAACCTGAAATGCCGGAGGTGCCAATAATTCGGTCCATGGATTCTTGAAGAGGACTCGAGCAATGCGGAGATTCATAATTTGTCAGAAAAGGTTGGTTTTGATTTTGGTGTTGAGTATAAATTTTGAGAATTGAGCTGATTTTGTGACTAATTTGGTGGACAGAGGAGGAGGAGTAGGATTAATGAAATCCTCTTTTAACGCCATTCCATCAAAATTCAAACCCAAAATTCCATTTTTTACCCGATCAAAATCTCGAAAAACTTATTTTAGGCTTCTGTTTATTCTCTTTCAAATATGTCTCAATTTTACATTGTGCAAATTCTTGATGATTATTATTTGTTAAAATGATCTATGCAATGAAGTTAACCCAAAAAGCTTAAGTTCAAGCTACTGATAGTTCTTTTCGTAGGCTTCAATTTTTTATCTATGTCAATGTATTTTATTTTATTTTTGCTAGATTAGTTTATCTATGTCAATTGTTCCTTGGTCACGTAAATAAATATGGTTTTATTAATACATGTCAAATGGATTATACCAAATTGTTTTTCTCACAATTTACTTTTTAAAACATGCATTGCTTTGGAATGAGAAAGCTTAGAAACTTGCAGCTTATGGTGAATATTGTTTATTGTATTTCTTAGATTTCCATCTCAAAAGTAGTTTTGAAGGAAAGGAAAAGCAATGAAGATTGGGCAATTAGAAGGAAACAACAGCTCTAAGGGGGATAATTTCGTCATCAAGAAGCCCGAGCAATTCGTCAGAGTACCAAGACAAAGTAAATTTATATTTTTGTTGTTGAATTATTGGGCATGAAATTAGTCTGTCATTTAGGCTGCTTAAATTTGTTTGGTTCCTCTAAAATTGTTAATACTTTTGATGTTTGAAACTATCTAAATTTATTTTAACATATTGATTGGTTAAGTTAAATGGTATTTCTTTTGGTTACTTATTTTTGATTTTTTTTTCTAATAATTGGTAAGTCTCACACTCTCACTTACAATATTGATACTTGAATGGACTTTTTAAGTTTATTTGTTGATGATTATAGGAGATAGTAGATTGTATTGTTGTGCATCAGAGTGCTGAGACTTAGATTATGGGTTTCGAGTTGGACTTAGATTAGCTAGCTTTTTTGTGAATGAAGATAACAATTTGTCCGTGATCGACTTTGAGCAATTGAATGTTGTTGAATGTTTGTTTTTCATGTCATGTAAAAATATATTGAAAAGTTTATATAAAAATATTTTTCTCATTGTAATTTTAACAAATTATATAACCCGTGCATTGCACGGGCTATCAACTAGTAAAAATAATTATATGAATTGAATTTACATATTTTACAATAATAAAAATTTATAAAATTTGAAATAAATTGACTAAACAGCCACAATATTTCATAAATTTGAATAATAATAATAATAAGAGTTAACCCTAAAACACATGAAAACGTCCTTTAAATGCTAAACACTAAGCTGAAAAACATAATTATGCAAGGAATAATATAAGTACAAAAATATCCAAATAAACTCAAAATTGGAAAAAAACTTCGAAAGGTCAAAAGGCCTATTTCTAGGCCTTTTTTGGGCTTCAAACGGTGTCTGTCTTAACAGAAGGAAATGAATTTTGTAGGGCTTGTCGCAAGCTTCAATTTGAAATATTATGGGCCCCGTAATTTTAAATGAATCAAAAGTTATCAACCCATCTTAAACTTGGAATTCCTCCTTTTTTTTCTACTTGGACTCCACCTTGGACCGTGTCATACCATATATAAAGCTATTAATTAAAATGATCATTAAATTCCTACCTCTTTCATTCTTAAATCAATACAGGAAAAAGTTTTATTACACTTACAATTAATTCTGATAATGATAATTTTGACCGAATTTTAGACAAAAAATGGTTAATATTCACAGAAATTCTCGTTTGAAATACTCATTCCGTTCCTTAATATAGGTCATTTTAAGGTTGTGCATAAATATTAATGTAATGATTGTATAACATTAATTATAATATCAATTGTCTATATTGCCCTTGTATTAGAAGAAGAGTTTGTTATTTATTGGACAAAAAATAGTAAGAGAACCAAAGTTACATTTAATACTTGGGGTAATACTGAAAACTAAGCAATTAATGCTTACTTGAAATTCTCAAACGACTTATTTTAAGGAACAAAAACATTTCTCTAAAACGACTTATATTAAGGAACGGAGGGAGTAATATTTTTTCTTGTAGTATTTTTTTGAGACTAAAGTGTTTCTTAAATAAGCAATGATGCGTCACCTTGAAATTAGGGTTTCAATAAAATTTTGACTTTGACCGTCATGTAACCACCTCGATTTCGTCCGAAAAATTCCAAAAAGTCTACCGAAATTTGGGGGGGCTCCATGAGGACTCTCTAATAAGACTGTAAAATGAGCAAACAGTTTTGGCTTGATTCGTACTCGCGTTCGACTCAAAATTTAAATGATGAATACTCAAACATCTTCAAATTGTAATTTTTTATTGATACTCGGATCATATTTGTTCGAAAGGTTCATACTGCTAGGGTTCAATTTAAGATCGTGCCCAACTCGGTAGCTAAACGAGTCTTAATCAAACCTTATTTTATCTTCGATAAATTTTGTGAACTAAATTTGAGCAACTCAATACTCAGCTCGACTCGATTCATTTATACCCTTACTCTCCGATGCTTAATTCAGAACGCTAATATGACGAGGGAGAATTATTATGGGAGTGAAAATTATGTACCTTGAATGTGTTGGAACATCCCTTATTTATAGAATATGAGTCATTTTCTTGAGGACTTTCAACAAATATCTCATTCTAAAATTCCTCCATTTATATCAAAATCGAACAAATATTTACTTATCATATTTATCAATAATTTTTATTTTATTCATCAGTTATTTACTATTTTTTAATCTTTCAATAATTATTCCTAATTAATATTATATAGATTCACAATACTGACAACCAAATCATTCTCAGGAAAAAGGGGGCTTTCCGATAAAGATTTCTTTTTACTGGCGCGCAATTATATAACCTAATCCCTTTCCTTGACAGAATTTTTTAGACATTGTCAATTATGCTATCTAATAATATCATTTCAATAATATGAGATTCTTTGTGTTGTGATAATTATCTTAATAATGTGAAATACTATTTAGATAATTATTGAGTCAATAATATAAAATACTATGTAATTATCACTGTATCAATTATTGAATCAATAATATGAGCTATTATGCAGTAACTACTGTGACAATAAAACTCATACTTTCATGCATCCAACTAAAATAAAATCCAATCACATTAGTCAATAGTTCATAATCAATCCCATTTATTATCATACATATCACCATCTCCATCAATAAATAACATTCATCTCATGAATAATAAATCCATTCCATATATGAATCGATATCAATTTAATGGGCAATTTCAAATTAATTTATTAAAAATCCAATTTTGAAATAAAAATAAACTCCTTTATTTTAATCAAAATTTAAATCATAATAAATTTCTTTTTTATTTTATTTTATCCAATTTTGAATAAAAATAAACTCTTTTATTTTTAATCAAATTCCAAATCAAAATAAACTCCTTTTTTTTAACTAACAAGAAATCCAATTTCAAGTACAAAATAAACTCCTTTATTTTAACTTAGAATTGCTGGAAAAATAATTTTGCAGATCTGGTTTGTTAGCGAAATAGGGTTTTAATTATTTTCGACGAAATATTTCGTCGGAATTATGCCCGTCAAGGATATGCTAATTCGACGCACTTACCATCGAAAATAATACTATTCCGTCTAGAAAAGCTTTCGTGCTGGCGGGCTTTTTTGGCGCCTTTACTAGCACTTATTTTCGACAGAATTCTATGACATAATACCGACTGAATTTCTTTCGTCGAAAATAATTCTGTCGGAATTAGTCTCTTTTCTTGTAGTGATTTTGAGACATCTATTCTTTATTGGATTGAATATTCTTGTAAAACACTTAATAAGTCAAATTATTATATTAACCTTTATTAATAAGATTCTAGAAAATAACACGTGACAACTCGCCATTGGTGGGTTATTTTTACCCACATCATTTCCCCATACTCATTTAAAAATACATTTTTAAAAGAGTAGATAAGTAATAATAGATTTTTTTTAGGTGCCCATAACGCTAATTTAAAGTCGCTATGATCCCTTTTTTAAAATGCACATGGCGCTAATTATCGGCCTCCACTGTCTTAGTTCCGGGCCTACATAACCTTAATTCTGACATACATAACCTTAATTTTTGACCTTAATTCTTGCCTTGGTGACCTTAATTCTTGACCTCCATGAGCTTGATTATAAGCCTTCATGACTTTGATTCTGGGCCTTTAGGGCCTTAATTTTTGGCTTAATGACCTTGAATATTACATCCATGACCTTAATTCCTGACCTTCATAACCTTGATTCTGGGCTCCAATGCCTTAATTTTGGGCCTTCATTGCCTTGATTTTTTGGCCTCCATAGACTAATTCTGGATCTTAATTATGGTCTCAAACAATTTCTCCACTTCTTTATTGATGACCTTTTGTCTTTCTGATGCAAAACTGATCATTTTTTTTATAAATTGGGACTAGTTCCTCTGCATGTTATCCTATTTTCTCTCTATCCCCTTCTCTCACATATAAAGAATCAATAAGGTAAAACTTCCCCCCAATCACTTTATATACATCTCAGTAATCCAATGTTAGATACATTAATCAATGAAGACGATAGCTATGTGGTGGTGCAACCTCAGTACGTTCAGTATATTGTCCACTATGTGTATGGATCAATTCTTGATGGATATGACTTATGAGGAGGTGGAGGGTGATGATGAGATATCTGGTTGTTAGATTTGAGCAAAAGTTTGCCTATTGTTCTTGATTGTTAGGAGGTGGTGGAAGTGAAGGGTTGTTACCCTGTACGCTAACGCAAGTATTCAACATGTTGATTATCTGATTTGTAAGAGAGATTGCTTTTCTGTACGTGTATAACATTTATATAAACCATAATATATATAAACAAACTAAATGATAATTAATTTAATGAATAGTGAATGAAGTATTTTTATTAATAAATAAATGTCTAACATAAATAAATAAATATGACTTTTATAGCAAAAATCCAACAAAGTACCAATTGATGTACTGTATTTTGGTTTTATTGTTTTAATTTAGTGGGCATCTTCCAAATTATAATTATTGTACTCTTTATTTTGGTCCTACAAAAAAAGAAGAAAAATGATTTGATGTCGTCTTCACCGTAAATAAGGAGAGAGTTGGTCGTCTCCTTAGGGTCATTTACAGAGATGAGTTGGAAGTTTTGAAGGCAGAAGTATTTTGTTGGAGGCTTTGCATAATTATGGAAACCTTGAAATGTGTGTGGGGAGCCTTAGCTAGGAGTAGGATTAGGTTGTACGTATTACCAAACAGGGAAACAAGAATCTATGCAATAATTGAAAACTAATATGGAAGCAACCAAACAGCTTTATTTTTTTTTTCTCCATACCAAATTCTTGTCCTTGAAGTGACTTTAATAAACTAAATTTAAAGGACAAACAATTAAATTTTAAAATATCTTATTTTTAAGTCACATAATTTATAGGTCATTACGTTTGTTTTCCGACTTTCAGATAAAGATGATACAAATCCGTTATATATTTTATACCCATTACGATTATTTTAATAACTGTAACTGGATCGATAGAGGCTCTCTCTCTATTCATCAAGTTAAGTAATTTGTTATCGGGAATTTTTCTGCCACCTATTTCATTTCATGCTTCTTTGTTCATATCGATAAATGACATTGTTTCTGATAAATTAATGATCACCTCTTTAGTAACTCTGGGGAAGGAGGCTGCTTCTATCCACTTGGTGAAGTATAGTCGATCATGGTGAAGATAAACCGATGGCGCTTTGGACTCGATTGACCCGATCACGTCCATTCCCCACAATGAGAAGGGCTATTGTGAAGCTCCCTTGGAAGGGCGTGGATAACATTCTCATGAATTTAACATTGGTAACATTTCTTGACGTGATCATCACAGTCAGCCTTAATTAATTCTTAGTGTCAGTCAATCAAGATTCGTCATCAAAAGAGAGAAGAGCCTTGTTAGGTCGGTCTCGTCATTCACGCAATATCATATTATTTTCCATAAAAATTTTAATATATTCGACCATTTATTTGAATGTCTTAATCTCTTATGAAGAGCGTGGAGTACGGGTAGAGATTTTCTTTTAAGAGATTTAAAGACGTTCCCTACCAAGGAAATTTCAACATTATAAATATCCTGCTTATCAACTTTATAAACATTTTTTTCCAAATAAGTTAATTACCAAGTTTGACAATTTATGAGCTCAAGAAACCTAGATTACATCTTTTTCATTATTAAATTGGGTCAAATATATTGGCCTATTAAAAAAAATATATTGGCAAATAAACACAAAGGCGATGAAAAAGAGGCTGGGCCCACATCATACTTATCTTCTATAATTAAATAATCCTTCTACACGACAGGAAAATTGGACAGAAAAATTGGGCAGGTAGAACAAATCTATTTTATTTCACCTGTCCAATTTTTTTGTCTAATTTTTTTGTCTGTATATACTTATTCATAATTAAAATAAATTACTCCATCCGTCCCAAATTAATTGTTCAGTTTTGATTTTTTTAAGTCAAATTGACTATTTTTAGAATTAATAATTAAGCATATATAAATATATTTCTAAAATTATAAAAATTAGGATTAGTAATAAATTGTATATACTTTCTTTTGGTTATAATCTCTTCACCTATATTTTAGCAAAAATAGTAAAAGATTAATTTTAAAATGGTTAATTTAACTTTAAAAATCAAAATTGAACAATTAATTTGAGAAAGAGAGAGTACTTAATTATACTTGCATGGAGCTTGCATATATATATATATATATATATATATATATATATATATATTACTTTATAGTTATAATAATTATACTTCTTCCATTACTTTTTAATTGAGGGTTTATGACAAAATAAAAAATATAATTAATTAATACTTTGTTTGATTAATCAAAATGATTATAATTAAAATTTTAAGATTATTCCTTCTAAAATTAATTAAAAAGATGAAAGAAAAATAAATTTATATTTAATGTAGGAATAATATACTAAAATTAAGTTAATAATGATTTCTGAAAATCTACCGACAAATAAAAAGAAAACGGAGGAGTAGTATATAATTTCTTAGAGAGTAATTAACATAAAATAAATTTTATGATAAGTTCACTTTATGATTAATCTGATATTAACACGCATATAAAAGATCATCCTCTCGTTTGTAAATATATCCAATTTCTTAGCTTTATAAAGATGTTGGAATTAAACTTGGTTTAATTAAATATAAGGTAACTATACTATACTATACTAAGGAGATAAGGACTGTACTTTGGGCTCATAAATATTCTTACTTTTTAGTCCCCACTCACAATTACTTAGATAACAAATGCATCCCACGTATGATGATGGTAACATGCTAGGTACGAAACTGACAAAATTTTCCTTTTAAAAAGTATATTAATTTAATTATTTATACCTTTTTTCTTAATTTTTTTTTACCATTATTTCACCATGTCAAGAAAATAAATAAATAAAGAAAACCACCATCACGTACTGCTCTATCTCGAAGCATGTCTACTACACATCTGCAACATGTTTTGTATTCTTTTTGGCGTGCATGAACCGTGAAACTTGCTTGTCTTTTGAAATAAAATAAATAAATAATGATTTTCTTTTTGTAAATTTTATAATTAGAAAATAATGTTAATATTTGAAAATAAAAAAAATTAAGGGTAAGAACTTCAATCAAATAATACAAATTAATTATATATGTACGTACCTTTTAAGTTATTCAAGAATTTAATGTCTTTTTCAAAATATTAAAAAAAGGAAAAAGAAGAAGAAGACAGTTTTAATTAGGCATACGTGAGGGACAAGTTCGTCGGAAAAAAGTTAAAATATAAATAAATAAAGTACGAGGGACAAGGTGACATGAGTGTAGCCAATGTCTACGGGCACAAAAAGGAACAAATTAAAATTTGATAGACAGTCGAGATCAAGTTTGAATATAATATATATTAACTTGTAGAGGTTTTTATTTTTATTTTTATTTTTATTTTTTAAGATATTATTTTGAATTGTTAATTAATTAATGACCAATTAATATATAATTATAGAATATTAATTAGATTTAATGCAGCATGCTTGCTTTGAGGAGATTCAATATTACATGATAATTATGTGATCACATGCCCAAGAAAATCTAAATGTATAATTTATATATGAAGACAATATTAAAAAAAAGTTTATTTTAATTATGACGTACGGTGTATTTATCTTTTTTTTCTGGATGCATATATAGTATGATTAATTAAAAGTTTCATAAAAAACTTAAAAAATTTGTGGGAAGATGTGGACCGTCGATCTTAATTTGTTGGATACCTTAGATGGAACACTAAAAGGAGGTCTCATCATGTTCAATTGAAACCAATTATTAGTGTCCACGTACGAAATGTGATGCAATCAAATCTTCTATATATATAAAATCACTTTATTATGTGTTTTCCCTACATATTTTAAACGAAGGATAGTTTGTTTTCTACAAAGTTTCATCAGTCTTGCTTTATGTCTATTTTGCTTTATGATGTAGAAATCTAGCTTGCTTTATTACATTAATAATTAATTTATTTAGTAGAATAATATATATAATAATTCTATAGATACATATTTGTATCTATATTGTTTTCCAGTACTTAAAGGCCGTTCACAATTTATTTTTAGCGACATTTTTATTATAAAAATAATATTTTTTTATCTTAAATTTAATAATAATTTCCTATTATTATTATATGAAGTGTGTTTAAAGCTCTTTTGAGATAGGTGCGTTAAGGTTATAGAATCCACTGTATGCTCGTGTGAGGGAGGACGAAATAAAAATATATAAAATATATGTAAAAATATCAGTTCTCCAAAAATATATTACACTTTAAATAAGTAGTTTATGTCAATATTTTATAAGACGATTTATATTACTCCCTCCGTCCAATTTTACTTGTTTTAATTAATTTTTAATAATTTTGTGCCTATATCTAATAAATTTCCGAATAATTTTGATTCTAAATATGGTAAGTTAGCCTATAAAAAATTAATTAAGTAAAATTGGACGAAAAGGATAATATAATAGAAAATTGTACAGCATATGATTTTTATTATACATTACAACTATTCATTATATAAATGTAACTTATTTTTATAATATGTCCGAATAAACCGTCCATTTTAAACACATGAAATTAGGATCCTACAAAAGATAGGCTTAAAAAAATTATTTAATAAAGAGAAAATGACAAAGGAAGGACAGTAATAGGTTGGAGATTGATATCAAGTAAGGTTAGCTCCGGGACACAAGTGTCATTTTCTACCCAAATTTTAAGGTAAACATCTCATTCTTTTTTTATTTAATTTTTAAAAAAAAATATTTTTGGGGAGAAAGTCTCACCCTTCTTTTTCTATCTCTCTAACTGAAAACGACTACAAGCAACCTGTGGTCTACCTGTATATATATATCCTTTTCATATATATATATATATATTCACCGACTCATACCATTACTAGAGATTTAGCTCTTCCTTTAAAGTTTCTCTCATCAATTGGTACTTATCTCTGTCTCTCTCTCTCTTCTTGGGTTTATCTCTATTTTCTCTTAATAGAAGAAGCATCAAGGCACAAAAATGGTGGATAGGGTTCAGATGAGTAGTACAGAGTGCTGTATGTGTGGTGACATAGGCTTCCCTGATAAGCTCTTCCGCTGCAACAACTGCCTTAATCGCTTCCAACACTCGTACGTACCCTCTCTCTCTCTCTCTCTATATATATATATATATATATATGCACATGTTATGTATTATGAACATCATTATTTGCACATGCAATTTCATAAATTCGTACCATCGTTCGATAATGAATTCATATCATTCATATATATATATGTGATCAAACATAGTTAGTTTCAAAGAAAGTATGATTAATTCCAATCTCACCAATTACAATAATGTTTTCTATTAATTTATCTCGCATAGATAGATTAGATTAAGGTTTTTCTTTTCCTCCCGTAGAAATAGAGAGTATGATTCCAGTCTCACCAGTTACAATTTAATGTTTTTCTTTTCTCCCGTAATGATACAACCAAAACAAAATTAAGAAAAATAATATATATGTGTATATATATATGTAGCTGATCTAAACAAAATTTACATCATTTTATAGTTAGAGATATATATATATATATATAGTAGTGTAAATAGATAAATTTAGAGTGCAAATATCATTTTCTAAGAAAAATATCGTTGATATTTATCATAAAGTTATATATATATATATATATATATATATATATATATATATATATATATATATATATATATATATAAGAGGAGGATCAAAAGAGAAAAGAGCTGAATGAGGAGGCGATAAAAGGCAAAAAGCAGTGTGTTTTCCGGTAGAACCTCAAACCCGTGTTTTTCTTGAGTCATTTCCTTGAGTAAGATTCTTTTCGATCCGCTTTAGATCCTCTCCGTATATATAAGATCTTCATTAATTATTTGCACATACCCATATATCATTGTATATAGTAAGATATTTGTGTTGGCCATCTACCTACATGAAACACCACCATCCCAACAACCACCATGAATTGATCATCATGGTTCATAGGAATATCCTAGGCTGTCTAACACAATAACTAAAATACGTACTATATATAACACTCTAGTTCTATTATTTTAGGGTAACTAATATATATATATATATATATATATATATATATATATATATTCTAATTAAACATAATTACGATATTCAGCAGTTGTAGTGTTGTCCGAGGTGCTTCTAATTTGAACTGAATTATTCTTCCTAAATATTTTATTTTCAATAATTTTTTTTTATGAATTTAATTCTAGGTATTGTAGCAACTACTATACTGAATCATCAGAGCCGATTGAAGTATGCGATTGGTGCCAAAGTGAGCAAAGAAGTTCCCGGCATGGTGCAGGTTCTTCCAAGAAAGCCGTGGCTCGAAATGGCCTAATAATCAGCGCCAAGCGGTCCGAGTGTTCGGGTGAAAGGATCAAGCAACGCGAAGAGGGGTCCGATCAGAAGGGAAAGAATCCGAGTCCGAGATCCGGAGCGCCTTCCCCGAGGACCGCTACTCGCAGGTACAAGCTTCTCAAGGATGTCATGTGTTGAATTGAATGATCATGATAATATATATATATATATATATATATATATATATATATATATATGAATAATGCCAGGTAACTAGGACATGCAAAAACTGTCTAGTTTACGTACCTAGACAACATATTCATGTATTGTAATGTATATTTTATCTAGTTAAATTAAACAGTTTTTATCTAGTTACGGTGCATTACTTAATATGCACGTACGGTGGCAAATTAAAAGAACTTAGTGGGTGTATATGTACATTAGCAACCTAAAGTTATAAGAACCTGATCCGGTTCCTATATATATATATATATATATATATATATATAATCATATGGATGAATGAGTCTCAACTATTTAATTCTCTTCAACTCAATTCTTTTTTTTTTCTTTTCTTTTTATCGGCAAAAAAAAGAATGTAACAAAATATCAAACTCAGTGTATTACCCAGAGAAAAATGAGAGAAGAGATGGGAATAAAATTTTCATTTGAACATGAAATTTTATAGGAAGATTTTCGATTGAATTCTTATGTTGGTGTAACATTAATTACTCTAAATATATAAGGGTTTATTTTATTTATATTATTAAAGTACACGTTTTATAAAGACATGATACGTACTATATATTATTTTTGAATTCAGACTAGACTAATCAATTGATTAGTTCATCAAACTCGTTTCTTGCACATGAAGGGTTGAGTTAATTATTGATGAAGTCATAATTATAATACTTAAATGAGTCCGACCCATAAGCTATGTTTATTTAATAAAAAAAATGAAGTGCATGTTTGTTGGTTATATATATATATATATATATAGGAGAGAGGAAGAGGAATATTATGGTTTGGGTGTATGAGGGACCTAGTTAGGTTACTAGAAATGGTAGGGTTTTGAGTAGGGTTTTTGTTTGTCACAACAGGGTTGTTGGTGGGAGTTGTACTGTCATTGATTTGTTGAGTCTCTTAAGGAGAATTAAATGCAGTTTGGGTTGCCTTTTTGCCAAAGAAATTCATGGTACCTAAAGTTACTTACTTTTTCAGATTCATTGAAAGTACTTATGAGACACCCCCCCTTCCCCTTCCCCTCCCCCTCTACCTCTATTATTGATTTCTTGGCAGGAAATTAATTAAATACTACTTATGAAACTAGTTAGTTCTATCATTTATTCTTTTGGAAGATATTTTATTCTTTTTCTGAAATGACGTTATACTGTTAAATTTAAAATATAAAGTCAGAGGAGTCCGCTTGATATAAACAAATTTAATTATGAAGTCTTTTTTGGCTTTTAAAAATGTCCTTCAACTTTTGTAGTAATTCGTATTTTGTTATTTTTATATTATTTTTTTAATTTTTATATTTTGTCTTTCAAATTTATTAAAAAAATTATTTTAATTAATTTACACGATCGTGTGTTCTAGTTTATATAAAAACAAAGAAGACGAATTATCTGGACTTAACTAATTAGAAGTCATACACGTGTTACTTGGTGCATAGTTTAAGATTAAAAGGTAGAGAATTGTTTAATTGTTGCTTTTTAATTAGTCTATTCATTTAAGAAGATAAATAGAAAAATTAAAAATAAATACACACAAGGAGATGATAAGATCTTACTCCACTGTTTTTGTTTCTGTTTCGGCCATTTATATATGATAAACCAACTAAAGCTCTTCTTATTGGGTCTGTGCATTGACCGGCAGGAAGCCATAAATTCTCTACACACATACACAAAGCATTTAAAAGAAGAAAAAAGAAAAAAACCCTCTTACATATGTCTGATCTTCACGTGAACAGTATGTGTACTTTGAAGGGGAAAGAAGCTTGGTGTTCACTAGTATTGCACTGTGGGTACCTTCGTGATGGATTTCAGAATCGAATCAGAAAAAAGTATCTAATGGATGGATCGATAATCTAATTTATATTATTTTTATAATATAAGAAGTTTAAATATTTATTAACAAATTTATTATTAAAAAGACGTATTAGAGGTCAATAAAAAGTGTGTGTGTATATATATATATATATGTCGATTACTCTAACGAACCTGGAGAAAGAATTAAGAATAATCCCATTTATATGACAGTTTTTTCATCACTATAGCATAAAAATTGACTTTTATACTATATATAAAAAAAAATCGTTATATATGGATTAGATTCTCTAATTATTCGTTCATTCCAGGGAGAGAAAGCGATTATATATATATATATATATATATATATATATATATATATATATATATATAAAATAGATCTAAAGCATATCTTTTAAATAGCATATATATCTCTCTTAAATAACATACTTTTATTAAAATTACGTCGTTTTGATGATTCTTTTAAAAAATAAAATAATATTAAAAGAGAGTAGTCCAACTTATTTTTTTTTTATTTACAAAAATGCCACCTGCGACCCCACTTGTTTTTAAAAGAATCATCAAAACGACGTAGTTTTAATAAATGTATGTTATTTAAGAGAGGTATGCTTTAGATCCGTTCTATATATATATATATATATATATATATATATATATCATTATTAATTTTTATATTAATAATATTGTAACCAAATACATATTTTATATATGTAACCGGCCAAAAAACACAAAATTATCTAAAAAAATTGGTTCGGAGGCGCTACTCCCGAACTCCATCCAAATTATTTATAGCATAACAATATTTTGACTTCACTCAATAAAATTTATGACTTCGTAACTAATCTCAATCAAATTTTATTTTATACTCAATATATTTTATAAATTAAATTCAAACAATTTAATATTTTGTTATACTCAATTCATTTATAACATAAGCTACCATCAAGACTCACATGGTTGCTCGGCTTCACGTGCAGTGCCCTTCCACCTCTCCTAGTCCAATTTACAAGCAACTTGCAAATTTTGTATTGTTGTCAATTAACTTTGCATATGTCACAACTTATTTGGACATAAAATCTATGAAATGATCAAGTATTCTGTACTCCTACCATATTGAAATGAGAGTTTCACATACGTACTTTAGGGTTATTATTTTTGATCGTATGTAAGTTTATTATTTTTTATTAAATTTGTTACGATGAAAGTTGCATTAATAATTAAAGAAATTAACTAAAATATTAAAAACTTGAGAAAGTGTGAAAACTAAACACAATTGAAACATTAGTCAACCACAATAATACACAACAGTTTTAGCAAACAAATTAATATCAAGTCAAAAATATAATAAGAACGGTTAACGCCAAAAACGCGTTCAACTCAACTCTGTACAGAAAATGAAATAACACCAAAAATTTGACAGTTTAGGCCGCCGGAGGATAACTCCGGTGTGAGAATTAGTACAGACCGACACATGGTTAACAATGAAGGTGGTGTGCTCTAGTGTTTGGTATAAAATTTACATGTTACCTTTTCTTGTGAAGTGCTCTGTACTCATATACTCCTTCCGCCGCCTTGCATGCCACTGACTCAAAGTGATCTCAGTTAATTGCATGCAAAATCATCTGTTGGTCACCTCCGTGTTCCCCACTAAATAAGATTAGACTAAATCCTCTTCAATTAAGGTGTTGGGCTTACATTCCAACACCTGTCCATTAATGATTTTCAGTCCAAGCCCAAATACCCTTATTTAAATAATGACCCATTACTTCAAAGGCCCAAATGAAGGTGGCTCTATAGGTCCAAATTAATTATAACCTAACAAGAACAAACTAATAATTCAAGTTTTAATTATCAATATAATAATAGCTTATATTGAAATAATAATAATTAAAAAAAAAACAACTCAACGGAATAAAGAAATAAAACAACCACAATTATATTAATTGTTTTATATATTGTTTTTGGGCATTGCAAGATATTAGCTCAATGATCCATATAGGGAAAAAACATATTTATCCCACTGTAGTCGTCGTGTTTTAAGCAATTAACCACTGTACTTTACAAAAATACAATTGACTCACTATACTTTTTAAAAATTCTTAATCAGGTCATTTCGTCCAATTTCTTGGACGGACGTTAAGTTAAATTGTATATTTATATACGTGGCAGTCAGAAAAAAGGAAAAAACAAAATATTTAGTGACTGGACAATGATTTGGCAACTAAATAAAATTTTCCTATTATTTCTCCCTCTTCCCAAGTTCTTCTTCTTTATTTACTTAAAAGAAATTAATATAAATTTATACATTTATACAAAGGGCTTAAATCACTCCCCATGAATTGACTAACGTGGTCGAGGAAACCCCCGCAACCAATGAACACACCATGGATTCCGACATTGATAAGCCAATAGACCACCGCAGCCATGAGAAAACCAAACAACAACAACCATATTAATTTCAACCCCTAAACTACAACACTGATATTATAATAGAAATAATAAACACTTACATGCTCGTCTGCACCCAAAATTGGTCCCGCCACCACGACCCATTCCACCTGCAAACCCAAACCAACCCATCCTTCGACTCATTAATGACCATTGTTTTTGCCTCACCAGAAATCCCCATCTCTTCACCAACACCTATTAAAACAATCTCAAAATATAATCTCAACTAAGAAAAGCCCCATGATTTGAAAACTCGGAAAAACCTCAATTTTATCTCTCGAAGACCCTTTAACTTTTTTAAATAAAAAAATTTCTCTCTATTTATTTATTATTTTGAAATAGTAAGGGTTGATTTGATTAATGTGGATAGTTAGGGGTTAAATGTAAGAAATATTTAAAAATAAGGAAGTGGTTATAAAATATAGGGTTGATCATTGTTATTAGGGGGAATATTCAAAGTAAGCAAGTGGTTATGGAATATTAAATCATTGTCGGGGAATGGAATAAATGCGTCGGGGAATATTAAATGCGACCAGCGCGATAATGTGGCCCCATAATGTGAGCGATTGGATGAAGAAAAAGCGACAAATATAAGTTGGTTAAAAATAACTTGGCGTAGTTATTCACAATTAAAACATTGGAATACCCGGTGGTTAAAATACGATGTCTGGCGTGGTTTGCCGCGATGCTTTGCGGTATTACGCAGTATTGTTGAATTATTGATCCTTACGTGAAGGCCTTTACTCGATAATTTTCACGATGAATTCTTATTGATATTTTATTTTATTGATTGATAATTCTTTGCGTTGATATTTTATATTATTGTTGTTCGATAATTGTCACTTTGCACATTATCTCCATTATCGGATCAATAATTCATATTATTTGAATAATATTATTAGATAGCATTATTGGCAATGTCTAGAAAGTTACATCGAGGAGAGGTTTGGTCACCTAATTAATTTGGCGATGAGGAGAAATCCTTATCGGAAAGCCCCTCTTTCACAGGAGCGGCTGGTTGTCATAATTGTGATTACGTAATATTATTTGTGAATAATTAATTATTGATTTATATGATAAGAAAATATTTATAAATGATGGATTTATTTTTTTTATGTGGTTATAATTGAATGATTTAATGTTGAGGTGTTTTATCGGTAATTTTGTGGAATGGAGGTATTAAAAATCAAATCGATTATTTTTACGATATATTGCGTGAGTTATAATTTTTAATCAAATAGTTGGATCGTTGTAATTTTTGGATATGTTATACATACATAAGTTGAGTATATGTCCACAAATTTTGAGCCGATTTAAAATGAGCGAATGATTTGTTATGAATTTTAAGAGGTGGTGATTAGGAAATTAGGTTTATAATTGATTTTGGTGGAAAATTCTAGAATTGAGTGGGCCCCACTTGTGGTTGGTGAAGAAATGTGCTGAATTTTATTTCAAATGTGGTGGGTGGGAATAGTAGCGGTAAAGCCATCGGGGTTGCTTGAGTTAAATGCGCTTGGCGTCTTAACATTTTCTATAAATAGAGAGGCTAAGTTAGAATTGAAAATCACACGAAACAAGTTTTTCTCTCTTTCTCTCTCTATATTATCGAGTGTATTTTTGTGAGTATTTTGAGTATACTTTGAGTATTGTTAGGCGGTGCAAGTTTCCTTGACACTTATATCAGGTGTTTCAACTAGAAATCTTGTCTTTCGAGGTAAGGGATGTTATTTTCTTCTTAAATGATATTATTTCTTGATATCATTATCTTTGAAATATTAGTTGGAACTTTTTATCAAATTTGGAACTTTTTCATATCGGGGTTACTATTCATGAGTTCTTATTCACGAGTTTCTTATTCATGAGTTCTTATTCACGAGTTCTTATTCACGAGTACTATTCATGAAGCGTGAAGATGTTTTTGTGGAATTTCTATCTTTTGGTGTCGAGAGTTACTATTCACGTATCGACCTTTATTCACGTATCTGACCTTTATTCACGAATCGGCACTATTCATAGAAAAATGAAAATTTTTCTTTTAAATCTAAAATATCTAATACGGATACTAGCTTTGATTGTATCCATGTTTTGATCATTCTTGAATTTTACACCACCTTATGATTATTTTTGAGGTATTTTTGGGCGTGGATAAAACCAAGTACGAATCCTTAATCCTTGTCATTTTGTTTCCTTTGGATTCGTTTCTTTAAAAATATTTTTCATCATCCTCGGTCTTAAATGATGATATTATTGAATATCTTTGGCTTTGTAGTGCTGAAGATGAATGATTCTGAAGAATATCTTTGGCTTTGTAGTGCTGAAGATGAGCAGTGTTTAAATGAACATGATGGGGTGATGAATATCTTTGGCCTTTAGTAGTGCAAAGATGAGCAGTGTTGAGATGAACATATAATAGGTGATGAATATCTTTGGCTGTAGTGCAAAGATGAATATTTGATTTGAGATGAATATTGATTGATGTTACTGAGGATAAAATATTGATGATGGGTATTAAATTCATAGATTATAGTAGATTTCATTCTCTACGTAACTCTTCTATGAATTATTATTTCATTGCGAATATTGATCTGAAACTTGTTGTCTATTGTATTCATCAGATTTTTCCTGTTGAAGACTAACGATAATTTGTTCTATATTATCTTAGTCATAACATTCTTTTCTTGGGCTAGTTGAGCTCACCCTTTTCCTTTTGTTCCATTTTTCTTCTCGGGAGGCGAGAATGTAGCGAGTCTTAGTCGGGGTATGGAATGAAGGTTCTAGAGAGTTGTTTAGTAGTCCTCACCATTTTATAAAATAATGTATCAATAATTATGATGGGGATTTATTTGCGTGTGGATATTATCAGATGACAATATCGTATTTAAACTTCGAGTTTCTATGTTGTAATAATAAAGTTGTAGTTGTTTTACATACCATGTATTTGGCGACTCGAGAATGGGTTGGATGGAATGGACCTATTTGGGGGCGTCGCGGTTGGTATCGAGCTTAGGGATATGATCTCTGGCGGAGATCGGGGAATAGAACTAGGAGGAGGGAGGCGAGTAAATCCTTCGCTAGTGTGTCTACTAAGCTTATTTGTTAGTTGGTCGGTATATAGGGATATTATGTGATATATTGATTTGTTTAATTAACCCTTTTTTTTATGGCGGTATTTGAGAATGTCATTGAGAATATTATGATGGAGTAAATGAGATAGTGGAGATATACACTCTCTACCAGCGAGGAGAGCGTACTGCAGTGGCAATGTTCCTCTCTGTGAACAACACCATTTGGCGAGATGATGAGCGAGGGGATGTTTAGAGTTTTTTTTGCGATTCATGCAAAATCGAGACGAGGAGACTTCGTGTTCAAAATCTGAGGAGAAATGATAGTAATTCACGGGTTGTCACGGCCAAGCGAGTTCAAAAAGTTGGGACCACGAATTTAAGGGAAAGCGGATCCGATCATGGCGGAAACATGGGTCAAACAAATTACCAAGATATTCGATGTCTTGGGATGCGCGGAGAACAGAAGGTTCCATTTGCCACCTTTATGTTAAAGTGGCGAGGCGGACTCTTTGGTGGGAGTCGTGAAGCGTACCCATCGGCCGCTTTTCGGCATGTCTTGGGAGGCGTTTGAAACTATTTAATGACAAATACTTTCACGAAAGTATTCGTCGTATGAAGGAAGTGGAGTTTATTAGGCTGGAGGCGAGAATAACATGGCGGTGTCCCGATCTGGGCGAAGTTAGCGGAGTTATCGAGTTTGCACCTCATTTGGTGGAGAATGAGGAGCGATATGGCGGATGTTTACGAGAGGTTTGAAACGGCATCGTCGATATCTCATTCTCATAAATTTTCTCTCTATTGAGGATGTTGTCAGCGGGGCTCGGTTGTTAGGCGAGATACTTGAAATACGTTCATTGAGGGACCATAACGAGGATCATCTAGAAGATAGCGGTCAACAGAATAACGATAACCGGTGGAGAAAGAAGAATACGGACAAAGGCGGTAACCACTCTGGTGGTAATCGTGGCCATGAAAATAGAAGAAAGCGAGTCGGGAGGAGATTTTAAAAAAGGAGATTCAACAGCGACCGTGTGAAGGCGTCGGTATGCGGTGCAACTAGTTCTAGGGAGGAGAAGCGACCACCGGTCGTATGTTATAAATCATCGGGAAAGAGGGACATATCGGTCCAAGCGTCCCACAGCAGTTTAAGGTATGCTATAATTGTGGAAAGAAGGACATATCGCTCAAAGATTATGCGATATGAAACCGATCCGGCGGAGAATGGTGACTCGAAAAGGATGTCAAGAAAAGTCAAAGTCAGCGATTCACGGAAGGCGTTTGTCGTGGCCGGTCAAAATCGAGGAACCGAGCGAAGTTAGCACAGGTTAGTTAATTATAAATTCTTGCGAAGTTTATACCTTACTGAATCTGGGTTCTACCCATTCTTTTTTATCTCTCTTGCTTGCGCTCAGCGTTTGAACTTGACTACGGAGAAATTAGACTTTGACCTATTTATGGAGACTCCGTTAGGAGAAACTTTCATTACATCAGTTGTTTAGAAATCTTGCTTGATTCAAGTTGGCACTATCACATTACTGTTAACCTTATTTCTATAGAGATATTTGCTTTTGATGTGATTTTAAGGTTAACTACTCATCATGCTTAAAATTGATTACTTTCGTAAGGTTGTTAGTTTTCATATTCTTAAGCAACTTTGTTATTGAATTCAAGCAATCAAACCATTGTAGTCAAACATTTTCATATCAAGCCATGAAGTCATTCGTTTATTACGGATGTCGAGTTTTCTTAGTCCATGTTATGGATTTGAATAAAACACGTCGATTTGAATAATATTCTTGTTGTTATTGATTTTTCTGGCGTATTTTACGAAGAATTTCTTGGCTTACTCCAAAAGCGATATTAAATTTTGTATCGACTTTGAACCGGTACAAAACTCATTTCTAAAATCTCATATCGAATGGCTCTATTGAACTTGAGGAGTTAAAAATTCAACTATAAATTTGGTACTGAGCCTTTATCTGGTGACTTCCTTTGTGGAATGCACAAAGCAGACTCTCTCGTAAGGGACACCATATTAGATGCGATAGTAAAGCGATAGGTGTCATTGTAGCGTCTTATCAAGGTTGGGATATGAGTCGCGATTGAGAACAACCTAAGTCGATAATCGAAATCGTAGCTTTTGAGGCTTAGTTGGTTATTATCGGAGATTCGTTGAAGGATATTCTCGAATCGCTATTCCATTGCGTGGTGACTCGTAGAGATACAAAATTCAAATGGAGCGAGGAATGTGGTAAGAGCTTGAAGAACTCGAGAGGAGACTCATTTGACATATGTTACGACCATGCCATCTGGAAAAAGCGAGCGTGGTGGTGGCGGCGTGTTGAGTAGAAGATCGTATCTGAAATCTGAGTACGATATTGTCAAAGACTCATTTAAGTATAATATACAAATAATAGAGATGGAGATGAAAACTCTAGGTACCCGCGTGATGATATCTGATGCGTGATGATATCTGAGTATAATCGACTTTAATCGATAAAGTTAAAATTTATTCAAGCTACACTGGGTGATGAATTTGAAGAAGGAGGTGCGAAGTTGTTATTTCAAAAGCGAGAATCGGTGAGGTGAGAAAGCTCGAACCTTGATTTATTAATCCGGTTGAAATTCTCGATCGAATAGGGCGTGGCCTATAGACTCGTTTACCTTAAGTATGTATGGCGTGTTCATGCGTTTTTCACGTATCGATGTTACGTAAATATGTGGACGACCGAACTCGTCATTGAGTTAGAACCAGGACGAGATAATAGAAGACTTAGCGTATGAGGAGGTACTGTCAAGATTTTGGATAGGAAGGAGCATGTCCTACTGCATGAAAAGGTTATACCACAAGTTAAAGTTTTGTGGAGGAATCATCTTTATAGAGAAATGACACAGGGAATTGGAAGCGGAAATGAAAGCGAGGTATCCTCATCTTTTGAAAACCGAGTGCGTCGTCGATTTCGAGGACGAAATTTCATAAGGAGGGAGGTTGTAAGACCCAACTTTTTTAAATGAAAAGGAATTTCCTTTATTTATTATTTTGAAATAGTAAGGGTTGATTTGATTAATGTGGATAGTTAGGGGTTAAATCATAAATATTTCAAAATAAGCAAGTGGTTATAAAATATTCATTGTTGTGGGGAATATTCGTTTGGTCGTGGAATATTAAATCTTTGTCGGGGAATATTAAATGCAATGGCCAGTATGACCATGTATGGGCCCATGTGAAGCGATTGGATGAAGAAAGCGACAAATATAAGTTGGTTAAAAATAACTTGGCGTAGTTATTTACAGAATTAAAATTTGTTGGAATACCCGGTGGTTAAAATCTGATGTCTGGCGTGGTTGCGCGATAGCTGCGGTATTGCAGTGGTATTGTTGAATTATTGATCCTTACGTGAAGGCCTTTACTCAATAATTTTTCACGGTAATTCTTATTCGATATTTTATTTTATTGATTCGATAATTCTTTGCGTTGATATTTTATATTATTGTTGTTGATAATTGTCTTTTGCATTATCTCCATTATCGGATCAATAATTCATATTATTTGAATAATATTATTAGATAGCATTATTGGCAATGTCTAGAAAGTTACATCGAGGAGAGGTTTGGTCACCTAATTGCGGCGATGATGAGGAGAAATCCTTATCGGAAAGCCCCTCTTTCTGAGGAGCGGCTTTGGTTGTCATAATTGTGATTACGTAATATTATTTGTGAATAATTAATTATTGATTTATATGATAAGAAAATATTTATAAATGATGGATTTATTTGTTTTATGTGGTTATAATTGAATGATTTAATGTTGAGGTGTTTTATCGGTAATTTTGTCGGAATGGAGGTATTAAAAATCAAATCGGTATTTTTACGATATATTGCGTGAGTTATAATTTTTAATCAAATAGTTGGATCGTTGTAATTTTTGGATATGTTATACATACATAAGTTGAGTATATGTCCACAAATTTTGAGCGATTAAAAATGAGCGAATGATTTGTTATGAATTTTAAGAGGTGGTGATTAGGAAATTAGGTTTATAATTGATTTTGGTGGAAAATTCTAGAATTGAGTGGGCCCCACTTGTGGTTGGTGAAGAAATGTGCTGAATTTTATTTCAAATGTGGTGGGTGGGAATAGTAGCGAGTAAAGCCATCGGGTTGCGAGTTAAATGCCTTGGCGTCTTAACATTTTCTATAAATAGAGGCTAAGTTAGAATTGAAAATCACACAGAAACAAGTTTTCTCTTTCTCTCTCTATATTATCGAGCGTATTTTGTGAGTATTTTGAGTATACTTTGAGTATTGTTAGGCGGTGCAAGTTTCCTTGACCTTATATCAGGTGTTTCAATTAGAAATCTTGTCTTTCGAGGTAAGGGATGTTATTTTCTTCTTAAATGATATTATTTCTTTGATATCATTATCTTTGAAATATTGGTTGGAACTTTTATCAAATTTGGAACTTTTTCATGTCGGGGTTACTATTCATGAGTTACTATTCACGAGTTCTTATTCATGAGTTCTTATTCACGAGTTCTTATTCACGAGTACTATAAATGAAGCGTGAAGATGTTTTTTGTGGAATTTCTATCTTTTGGTGTGTAGATTCTTATTCACGTATCGACCTTTATTCACGTATCTGACCACTATTCACGAATACGGCACTATTCATAGAAAAATGAAAATTTTTCTTTTCGTCTAAAATATCTAATACGGATACTAGCTTTGATTGTATCCATGTTTTGATCATTCTTGAATTTTACACCACTATGATTATTTTTGAGGTATTTTTGGGCGTGGATAAAACCAAATACGAATCCTTAATCCTTGTCATTTTGTTTCTTTGGATTCGTTTCTTTAAAAATATTTTCATCATCCTCGGTCTTAAATGATGATATTATTGAATATCTTTGGCACGTAGTGCTGAAGATGAATGATTTTGAAGAATATCTTTGGCTTTGTAGTGCAAAGATGAGCTTTGTGTTTAAATGAACATTTAAATGGGTGATGAATATCTTTGGCCTTTAGTGCAAAGATGAGCAGTGTTGAGATGAACATAATAGAAAGTGATGAATATCTTTGGCACTGTAGTGCAAAGATGAATATTTGATTTGAGATGAATATTGATTGATGTTACGGGGATAAAATATTGATGATGAATTTATTAAATTCATAGATTATAGTAGATTTCATTCTCTACGTAACTCTTACATGAATTATTATTTCAGCTGCGAATATTGATCTGAAACTTGTTATACATTGTATATTCTATCAGATTTTTCCTGTTGAAGACTAACGATAATTTGTTCTATATTATCTTAGTCATAACATTCATTCTTCTTGGGCTAGTTGAGCTCACCCCTTTTCTTTTTGTTCCATTTTTTTCTTCTCGGGAGGCGAGAATGTAGCGAGTACTAGTCGGGGTATGGAATGAAGGTTCTAGAGAGAGTTGTTTAGTAGTCCTCACCATTTTATAAAATAATGTATCAATAATTATGATGGGGATTTATTTGCGTGTGGATATTGTGCAGATGACAATGTCGTATTTAAACTTCGAGTTTCTATGTTGTAATAATAAAGTTGTAGTTGTTTACGTACCATGTATTGGCGACTCGAGAATGGGTTGGATGGAATGGACCTATTTTGGGGTCAATAAAGACGACCACAAAGTGATCCAAATATTCCTTGAATACTCGGTTCATCATATCCATGAAGGCGTAGGAGCATTAGTCAATCCAAAGGACATGACTAGGAATTCATAATGCCTGCATCGAGTTACGAAAGCCGTCTTTGGAATGTCGGTGGTTCTAATCTTCAATTGGTGATATCCGAACGAAGATCAATCTTTGAAAAGAATTTGGCTCCTTGTATTTGGTCAAACAGTCATCAATACGTGGCAATGGATACTATTTTTGAAGGTGACATGATTCAACTCCCGATAATCAATACAAAGTCGCATACTCCCATCTTTCTTCTTCACGAATAGAAGCAGAGCACCCCAAGGAGAAGTACTAGGACGAATAAAGCCAATGTCTAACAATTCATGCGAGTTAGGTCTTTAACTCACGAAGTTCAATAGGAGCCATTCGATATGGGGCTTTGGAAATAGGTTATGTACACGGTTCAAGGTCGATACAAAATTCAATTTCACGCCAGCTGCAGGGGTAGGCCGGGAAGTTCTTGAGAATACGTCAGAAATTTATTAACAATAGAAATATCGTTCAAAAATGATGTATTTTTGTTTAAATCGTGACATGAGTTAAGAAAGCTTGACATCCGCTTTTTCAATAAGCGAATAGCTTTATAGCTTGAGATGACCGTGATTGATTTTAATGGTTTGGTCACTTGAATTCGCATAATAGGTTGGTTAGGAATATGAAAGCTAACAACCTTATTTAAAACAATCAATTTTTGCATGATTAGTAGTTAACCAATCAATCCCTAGAATCAAATCAAATGCAAGTATTTTTAATGAAAAATAAGATCGATGTGTAATGTGAGGGTACCGATTTGAACCAAACAAGACTTATAAGCATGTGGATGTAATGAAGGTTTCTCCCAACGGAGTTTCCATGAGATAAAGTCAAAGTCTAATTTCTCCCGAGTCAAATTTAATAGATGAAGCGCAAGTAGGAGAAATAAAAGAATGGGTAGAACAGATATCAAATAAAGTATAGACTTCATTAGAGTTTATGATAAGCTTAAAACATTCGCGCCATTCTCTCTTCATTATCCACCAAGTGGGGACGAAACCGTGATAACTCCGCAAATTTTGCCTCATATTGCGACCTGGCCATATTATTTTGTTCCAACTTGATAAACTCCACCTCCTTCATGTGGCGAATACTTTCGTGAAAGTATTTGTCGTTGAACAACTCTCTGGAACTTCTCCCAAGATATCTTGATGCAACGAGGTTGAGTACGTTTCTGGATTCCTACTAGTAATCGCCTCTCGCGTAACATAAAGGCGACAAAGGGAACCTTTTGCTCTCGGAGCATCCCAAGACATCAAATATCTTGGTAATCGCTTTATGCGTGCTTCCGCCGTGAAGTGGTTTTGGCTCTCCTTAAACTCCGGTGGTCCCAGCTCCTTGAGCTGTTTAGCGGTGATCGCCCGAGAGTTTTCCGTGTTTCCACCTACGTTTTGGACAGGAGTCGCTCTCGCCTACTGTTGCATGAATGGCATAAAGCCTCTGAACATTTGATCATTCATCATTTGGTCGGTGTTGTTGTTTGAATGAGGATTGTCGCCTACGATGCACATTATCCACGATTATTGATATGTGGTGAATCAACGATCGCTTTGTGCTCCATTGCTATTCTCAACATTCTCGGATGTCATTTTCAGACATCTTGTCACAAAACAAAAGGTTAATTGACATGTAACATATTATCCCTATATTCGGTGAGCCAATAAAATAGCACATAAACTTAGGTAGGTCATATTAGCGAAGGTATTCCCTGTCTCTCCCTCCTAGTACTATTCTCACATCTTAGCCAGGATCATATCCTAAGCTCGATACCAACCGTGGCCCCCAAAATTAGGTATACATCACCCATCTTGGGTAGTCGGATACATGGTAGTGTAATTTAAATACAACTTACTAATATAAGCGTAGGGTACAATACGACATAAAGCGTGAGTTTGAATACAAATATTGTCTACTAGAGATCATACAAACTCAAAAGGAGTCCTCATTACAATTATTATCACACTATTTCACAAAATAGTGAGGACTACTAATCTATCCTCTCGGACCATTACTCCGTTCCCCGACTCGTCCCGGCCTATATTCTCATTTTTCAAGAGAACGGTGAAAGAAAGGGTGAGCTCAACTAGCTCAAGAAGAAATATTATGACTAAGATAATGCGTAATAAATTATCATTAGCCTACAACTGATGTTAAACCGATAAAATATAATGAACATCAAGTTTAACTACGGTATGAACCAAAGAATCCATTAAAAAGTCAAGTAGAGAATAAAATCTACTATCTTTTATGATTTAAAAGGTTTTTCATCATTTATTATAAATTTGAGACTCGGCTTTAATAAATATTCCACATCATCGAATCACCCCGCACTACTACCGAGGATATTCTTTAGTATCACGACCACAATTATTCATGCACTATGGGCCAAGAATATTTGTGTATTCATTAATGGTCATGATCATGCCAACAAGCGTCCATCAATGCACTCACAGCCCCGAGGATTTTTACCACATCATTTGTAACATTACGGCCATGATTACATCGGAATAGTCTCGGTCATAATCATACCAAGTCCATCTATGCACCACTTCTGCCACGCAGATGACTTTCAACATAATATAAACATGAGGATGATGACAATGATATAAGAATTCAATAAAACAAGTTCAAGAATTAATTTATCTAGGAACCAATAACATCCAAACTGTCAACATGATATTGCTTTGTAGAGTAAAATTCAAGAATATCGAGAAGAATATTTCCATGAAAGGATCTTTGGATGAAGCGCAAATATCAAAGATATTCCACTAATTTCATGGAGTATAGAAGTCAAAGTTTTAACCATTTGGGTATAATAAAGAATGGAATAACAAAAGAAATCACCATGCATGCGATAGGATCACGATGCAGGCGGAGTTATTCAGCAAGAATAATAAATAACGGAACCGGTCCCACAGAAACGCCTTCGAACGAGGATATTCCAACGAATAATAAAGAATGGAAACAGTGCAGCGTAAAACACATGTGCATGGATGTTCCAGCGAGAAAAATAATAAAGCGGAACCGAGTTGATTGTAAAACACACAGACGAGGATGTTCCAATGTAATAATAGAAGAATGTCACCAAGTATAGGGTAAACCACGATATCTGAGTTATTCCAGCAGAATAATAAGCAATGGAATAACAACAGTTCTCTTCATGAATAAGAAAAAATAACACCCCTTACTTTTAGTAGGAGATTGAATCAGTAGTAGTGTAGTAACAAAATAATCTTCTTCTTTCTCTCTTATTCTCTCTATACTTTTCTCTCTATAGCTTGAATGAATTAAGTGAAAAATAATGAAGCACTAGGCCTCTATTTATAGAAGATTTCTAAGCTTGAGCACCGCCATGTGAAAAGGCAAGTGGCTTGACGAATTGGTGATGTGAAAAGAAAAGTGGTTTGGCGCTTTGTAATGTGAAAGCGACAAGTGGTTCGATGCCTGAATGTGAAACGACAAGTGGTTCGACGCCTGTAATATGAAACGACAAGTGGTTTGACGTCTGGTAAAGGTAATTACTATTGACGAAGGTAATTACTATTCACAAAGGTAATTACTATTGACGAAGATAATTACTATTGACGAAGAGACTCTTAGATGATGACATATGGGCCCCCCATAAAATAATCAAACTTACCACAAACGTCTTATAACAGACTCTTTATATACATCAAGGATTGAATAAATATTACCATAAATCATTTTATTTTTATTCAACACATATTTAATCTTTCAACAATTATTAATCATTTATAACTTGTCGTCCCAATTATTGATTTAATACTATAACATATTATACAGATGATACTGTGACAATAATTGAATCAATAATATAAGAGATATGATGCGACAATCATGTAGCAATTATTGAGCATAATGAGTGACTTCTCACGTAAGCATCAATAATCAATATCGTGTGCTACTATACAACTACTCAGACGTATCTTGTACTTTTTACTAGGGTAGTTCAACGGTTTTAACGCAGTAACACCTCTGTAGTTATTTTATAGAAAGATAATTTTGTCGTTTTCTAACTACGACAATACTTAGTTAATTATTAGGGTCCACTAATGATTGAGTCGTCGCATTTAATATTCCCAACAAAAAGAATATTCCCCACCAAACGAATATTTTATAACAACTTGCTTACTTTGCAAAATTTATAAATATTACCCACAACTATAACATTATATCAAATTTATTCCATAATATTCAAAAATAATATTTATAGAAAATTCATCTTTATTTATAAAAGTTGGGGTCTTATAGAGTTCCCTTCACAAAGGGGTAGTTTTTAATTTGCTAAATATTTTTTTTCTTTTTAATATTGGTATTCCCTTCACAAAGGGGTAGCTTCTAATTGGCTAACCCTTTCTTTTTCTTTTAATATTGGTAGTTACCTTCACAAGGGGATAGTCCCTGATTGGTCAAAAAAATTTAATGGAAACATTTTTATTTTGGCAACGTGTGAAGTGTTTTAAAGGGTACTCCCTAATTGGTTGAAGGTTTCAAATTGTATACCGATGAGTTGCAAACTCGTGATAAAAATTCTGTAAGTAACAGACGTATATCTACTAAATTTCACCTATAAAAGGATACATCTTCAGACGATGAAAAATACACCATCACAATATCAGAAATTCTTCTTCTATAATATTTTGTGTATTTCTTTTGAGTATAAGGATACTTTGAGTGTAGTTAATAATGCGAGATTTCTCCGTTATACCAGTCAAAGCTAGTCTCCTATTAAGGTAAATGATATTATTTTCTTTCAACACTCGTAAGGGATATCATTTTCTTTCATACTCCATATTATGTAAATGATATTATTTCATTTCATATTCCTAAATTTAAACTTACTATGATAAGTATTGCTTTTATAATTTCGGAAATGATTAGAAATTTCTTGAGTTTTGCGCTTCATCTAATATCATTTCACTGAAATATTGGTCTGAACTTTTTTATTAAATTTTAATCTTTTCATGTCGGGGTACTATTCATGACGAAAATTAGTTTCTTTTCCTTTTTTCAAATTTTCTTTGAAATATGAATCTTAAATATCATTCTTGAATTTTACTCCACAATTGGTGATCATGTTGATAATTTTGACATTCTTGGACTCTGAATAAATTAAATGATAAATCTTTAATATTTATCATTGATCTCACTTGATTCATTTTTTATATCATTGTCACCATCTTTGTTGAATGATTTCACAATCAATGAATTTATGCAAGTGTACACAGTCAATAAGTAATATAGTGATAAGATAAAGTGTCGATCCCACAGAGAATTCTAATCAACAAATTCCAACTACTAGCACTATATTAATTCAATTTTATTTAAACAACCATAAATGTAATTTTTCTAAATATGGAAACTAAATTAAACAATTAAAAGAGATTATTCTAAAAATAAATCAAATAAATAAAACTAAAATTTTAACGAATGAATTAAGATAAATAAAGATTAAGACTCCAATATCCCCAATTATGAACTATAAATCAATTATCCAATTATCCCAATTATTATTCCTACTAAATTGTTAACAGGAATTCTCAAATGTCAAAAGCCCTTTTCCAAGTGATCAATTAACTTCTATTTAATCCAATTAATCTTGCTATATTCCTATGCAAAACAATTAAATTAAACTCTTTCAATCTCAATTCCCACTGTGTTACATGCAGTGAACAGATATTCCTATTCAGTTCACGACCCTAATTATTCGTCATGCAAATAATTAAGCATACATGTTATCATGCCTAGTTCTAACCCTAGATCTCCTCTTCCAATTCCTTCTAGAGTAACAAGGTAATTACTGGCCAAATAATTAAACAATAAGCACAAGACAAGATAAAGAATTCACTTTGACATAAATAATTGGAATAAATCGAATAACTAATTTATAGACATAAAAGGTTCGATTGAAATCTTAATTAAAGAATTAGTTCATAACATAATTTAAAACCACAAATCTTTTGCAAATCATCCTTAAGGAATTACACAAATTGAAAATAAGGAGAGGAAGAAACTCTAAAGTAAAATCTTCAATCTTCAAGTAATCCCTTGCTTAGTCTTCAATTGTGGTAGATCCCCTTTTAATTCAGCCAATTAGCCTTTATATACTCTTCTCCTCTAATCACAATCCTTTTTCCAATCAACTTGTCAATTAGCACACCAATTATGCAAGTTAACAAGTTGGTCAACATGCGCGCGTCTTTGGTCAACTGATGCCGGGCTTCAGCGCCCCGGCGCTGACATTAACACTAGAACCAACGCCCTGGAGATGGACTTCGAGATAATTACCAAAATGCCATTTTTAGCTCAAAAATCCCATATTACCCCAACAACTCCCAAATCTGCAAAATAACAACTAAACACAGTAAAAATGCTTCAAAAAGACTAAAGAATACACAAATCTAAGCCCAAGTATATCCAATTCATGAGTATATTACCCAATCATCAAACACCCCCAACTTAAATCGTTGCTTGTTCTCAAGCAACAAAACATAAAACAACATGACAAACTAAACAAAAATGCGAATGCACCTAAAACTATCTATATGTTCGTAATTCCAGAAATCAAATAGCACATGTATATTCATTAAGCCTCAGAAAAATCACAATAACATGCTAGTACCTCATATCAAAACAGATCAATAATATCCCAACACTCAATAAATCTACATCTGTTATTACTGATATCGTGCGTGTGTGTTCAACAACCATGCTAACCAACGATAAGCCAAATATGAAACATAATAGATTTCTTAGAAGGCATCATACAGTTCAATTTCAGAAACTCCTCAAATAAACTAGATTTGGCCAAAATCAAACATTTACCAAAGTCAAAGGGTCAACATGGAATACCTATGCTTTACTAATATATATATTTTTTATTAACGTGGGCTTTTTGCACTTTTCCTACTTTATAAATTTTTATTTTTTTTCTCATGGCCATGCTTTGTCCTATTCCCTTAGGCTTTCCAGTGTTACCTTAACGAGCTTTCGACCAACGACTCCCAAGCCATTAAGACCTTAGGGCGCTAGGTGTAAAGACAATCCCCTCGGGCTTACTTACTCAAGTAACAAAGGCCACAAAACTAGACAAGCATGCCACGGGATTTTTTTTTTATATACTCCAAATATTTCTCCCCCAAACTTATATTTATATCTAATTTCAGCCATCACTAGTTATTCAAATTGTGCCTTCATTTCACTAGCATTCATCCTGTAGAACTCTATTATCTATCCATTTAAACTTTCTTAGCCAACATAGTCATTTTTCAAAATGTGCTATCTTGATAATATCAGTGTCAAACAGATAAAGATTTAAATTATGTCAAGGAAATCACATCACTAGCTTAATAATCCGTACTAGACTTGTTCATGCAATTTTAATTTCATCATTGGCCCCAAACATACGTAACTATTAAACAGCTGGAATTAATATGGAATCCTAAATACAAAACTTAACCAACAATAAAAACCAAAATTATCCACAAACTACTAACAATCTACTAATGCAAATAAAAATTAACTACCACCAAACTTATCAAGAGCAATGTCCTTATGCGAAAAATTTAGCAATAAAAATAATAGAAGACTTCATTGATGAGCTTATTCCTCGGGTGCAACATCATCATCCTCGCTCATCTCTTGATCGAAAGGGGGAAACACAGGTAGAACAGGAGCAGTAGAGAACTGGCTAAGATTAACGCCCGGATACAATTGAACGTTCATGGCATTCTGGGCAGCAAATTGGTCGACCAAATATTTGTAGATGACATCTTGACGTTTAGACAGGCGGACATTCTGTGATTCTAAATTGTAGAACCACCCATCAATTTCATGCTGGACAACTTCAGGGACAACACCGCGGTGAGCTGCGGAGGAAGGACCATATGTGGGTGGGGCTTGAGCTGGTGGACTAGGTGGAGCAACAGCTTGAGGGATTATAAAACCCAATCCACGTGGGTGATTGGCACCGCCTGTCCACACCTTGTACCTACTGATCAACTTATGGTCCAACACTGGCATAGGTATTTGAATCATCTCATTTGATTTCCATTTTACCCTAAATTTGGCACATAAAACACAAATGAGAGACGGATGGGGTAAACCTCCCGTGGTCCCTCGTCGTGCCGCTCGGAGAATGGACTGTTGAATAAGGTGGCCGACATCAATTTTTAAGCCTTGAATTATGGAATATAACAGCACCGCCCGTTCCTTGGTGACATGGCTCACATGTGTACACGACATTAGTTTAGCGCATATAAAGGCATACCAAGCCTTTAGGGCCTTGACTCACAAGCTTAGCATACTCGTCGTTGTGTCCCTCTAACGGCAGTTGATAGCAACCGTTAATGTCTTCTTCGCCAAATTCGACAGTCTTGCCCCTCATAAACACCCCATAGTGGAAGTGCTCAAACACGTTGGCGTAGAACTCTTTGACGATTGCAATTATTGCTGGATCGGATTGTTCGGTGAGTGTGAACCAATTCCTCTCGGCTATCACGACTGCTATGTCCCCGTCTTTGGATTGATCGGGCCTTAAACCTCGTTCGGGGATGAGAGAACGGGTGGCCATCTTATTGTATCGATCTTGGGCTGCGGCACTTACGAACCTTCGACTATCAAATTTTGGAGGTGGAGCCGAGGCGGTCCCGGAACCCTCTCCGCGTTGACGCTTTAAAGCATTAGAAACTCTACACATGAAAATATACAAGTTAGAATGAAGTGCATGGTATATAAATCAACTTGTACCTGTACTACACCCCCAAACTTTGAATTAAAATAGCCTTGTATGATAGAGATAAATGGCAGAGTTTTATGATATTGCCCAAACAGCCGACTCCCAAAATATCGAATTATGGATGAGAACCTACATGCTGATGATAATGTGACAATAGAAATAGCCGGTGCATAGTATGAACAGTTCGCAAGGGAAATTAGCCCGTATACTAGTAGGAACATGTAGATTAAGAACAAGCAAAGATAGCCACATGATTAGAGGGAAAGATATACATGCCTTAAAAAAAACAATTATAGTTCATTGAGGCAATATAGCAAACACCTTTTAGGCTTGGTGTAAGTCTCTTGAGATCCACACATAGGGCACATCATATTAAAAAACCCATATATAGAATAACACAAGCATGGCATCTAACATTCAGTTTAGAAGATAAATGACCCATACGAAGAAAACAGAATAGGCAAAATACGCAAAATTTGGGCCTCACATATATAAAATTCAAGGCGTAGATACCTATAATCTAGATATTTGTACAAAATACGAGAGGAATTTGCGTGTACATCATACCTTTTATCGGCAAAGAAGAAATTGAAAACAAGTATGGAAGGAAATTGCTTGAATCACCAAGTGGTAGTGCTAAGTGCGATGAGATGAAGAGACGTGATAAGATTGGACAAATACCAGAGAAAGAACAGAGGAGTTAACGTGTGGGAGTGGTGTGGGGAAGTTAGAAGTCTAAAAGACATCTAATTTGTGAGGAAAAAGGAGTGCATGCATTTAAACCGTCCTGGGCGTAATTGATCCCAGCGCTGGGGCGCTGAGTTATAAGCATGACAGAGCGCTGGGGCGCTCAAGGGCAGTGTTTGGTGTAGAGTCCTAGCGCCGGGGCGCTGTCTGCCTTTGTATTTCGAGCGCCGGGGCTCTGGGTTACAGTGCATGGTGATGAGGCCTCGCGCCGGGGTGCTGTGATTCTTCCTGTTTGAGCGCCGGGGCGCTGAGTGTTTTTGTAGGATTTTACATTGTAGCTCTTGTGTACTATGTGCCGGGGTGCTTGACTTGTTTAGCCCGTTTCTTGCCACTCTAGTCACTTATTTCTTTGGCTTTACTCGTAATCACCAGTGAGCACTGAAATAGACAGGAACATTCTGAAGAGTATTAGTTTAATATAGTATACTATGAAATGTAAGTACTGCAAATGTTAACAGAAGAATAATTGAAATGAACAAAACAAAAGAAATGGGGTTGCCTCCCCAGAGCGCTTGGTTTATAGTTGTCAGCCCGACTTTTCTGTGTTGCTCAATTGGTCGCCGGATCGGAAAGGTACACGGCTGTAGATTGGCGTTCGACGGGTCCACTCCAATAATGCTTGAGCCGTTGGCCGTTCACCTTGAATGTTCGCTTTGAATTCGGTTCCTCGACTTCGTTGTTTCTGTGTGGAGTGACAGATATAATCACGAATGGCTCGGACCAGCGAGATTTCAACTTTCCAGGGAATAAACGCAAACATGAGTTGAAAAGCAAGACTTGTTAACCCGGATCAAATTTCCGATCAAGGATTTTCTTATCGTGCCAGGTTTTGACTTTCTCCTTGTAGAGTTTTGCATTCTCATAGGCATTGAACTGGAATTCGTCCATCTCATTTAGTTGAAGTAACCTTTTCTCACCCGTTGCATGTAGATCGAAATTAAGTTTTCGAATGGCCCAGTGTGCACTGTGTTCTAGTTTGACCGGGAGATGACATGCCTTTCCGTAGACCATTTTGTAGGGTGACATGCCGATCGGATTCTTGTACTGCGACACCCCCAAAATAGGTTAAATCCACCCAACCTATTTTGAGTCGCCAAATACATGGTACAAAAACAACTACAACTTTATTAATATAATTGTCGTGCAAAATATGACAACACATAAACTGTGAGTTTAAATACAAATATTATCTTCTAGACAATAACCATACTCAAATAAAGTCCCCATTAAAATTATTGATGCACTATTTTACAAAAATAGTGAGGACTACTAAAACAACTGTCTAGGACCATCACTCTATACCCCGACTGGTTCCTGCTATGTTCTCGCTTCTAGAGAAGAAAAATGGAACAAAAAGGAAAATGGTGATCTCAACTAGCCCAGTAAAGAATATTTTGACTAAGATAATATACAAAAAATTATTCTTTGTCTTCAACAGGGAAAAATCTGATAGAATATAATCGACAACAAGTTTTAGATCAACAACTGCAGCGGAAACAATAATTCATTAGAAGAGTTAAGTAGAGAATGAAATCTACTATCATCTATGAATTTAAAAGTTCATCATCAATATTTTATCCCTGTAACATCAATCAATATACATCATGAATCAAATATTCATCGTGCACTTGAAGCCAAAGATATTCATTCAGTATCACCGGTTGGTCATGTTCATCTCAACACTGCTCATCTTCGCACTACTGGGCCAAAGATATTCATCAGGTAATCATACATCTTTGCACTAAAGGCCAAAGATATTCATCAAGTATCACCATTAAGGACAGAGGATGATAAAAAATATTTTAGGGAACGAATCCAATAAGATAAAATGACAAAAATTAGAGATTCATACTTTAGATAATCCAAGTTCAAAAACACTCCATAATAAACCATAATGGAGTAAAATTCAAGAATGAAGATCAAAACATGAATACAATCAAAGATAGTAACTGTAAGACCCCAAATTATTAATAAATAAAATTTATTTTCCTCTATTTATTATTTTGAAATAGTAAGGGTTGATTTGATTAATGTGGATAGTTATGGGTAAAGTAGGCAAATATTTCGAATAAGTAAGTGGTTATAAAATATTCATTATTGTCGGGGAATATTCGTTTGGTCATGGAATATTCAGATCGTCGGGAATATTAAATGCAGACGGTACTTGATCTTTTGTGGGCCCCATAATGTAAAAAAGCGATTGGATGAAGAAAAACGACAAATATAAGTTGTTTATAAATAGCGGCGTAGTTATTACTGAATTATATCTTGTTGGAATACCCGATTGGTTAAAACACACTAATACTGGCGTTGTTAAACAAGAAGACGCGGTATTGCACCAATTATTGATTCTTACGTAAGAAGGCACTACTCAATAATTGTTACAAAGAATTACTATTCAAGATTTTATTTTATTGATTCAATAATCACGTGATTGATATTTTATATTATCGTTGTTTCAATAAATTGTCATTACATAGTATTTTCCATTATTGAAGCAATAACTCATATTATCCTGAATAATATTATTGGATAACATTATTGGCAATGTCTAGAAAGTTACGTCTAAGGAGAGGTTTGGTCACCTAATCATGGCGCCAAGAAGGAGAGATCCTTATTGGAAAGCCCCTCTTTCTGAGGAACTACCGTTGCCAAAGATCGTGATTCCGTAATATTATTTGTGAATAATTAATTATTGATTTATATGATGAGGAAAATATTGATTTTATGTGGATATAGATGGAGAAAATTTTAATGTGACAATTGTTGAAAATTAATATTTTATCTTTTTTTCCGATAAAATAATTCATTTAAATATATTATTTTAATAATATATTAACTGTGATATTTTTATAATGAATGTGGGATATATGAGTATATGAGGAGGAAGAGTATTTTTGTGGCATTAAATGTTTAACACATATTTTGTGTGTTGGTGGTCACAATTATTGACCGAAATTTGATTATAGCTTATAAAATCGCCCGTTTGTGGATTTCGATCAATTTCATTTGGAATTTGAAAAAAACTTTCTTCTGCAAAGTTGTAGAGAATTGAATTTCCTATAAAAACTTGCGAGATTCAAATTTTTCTGATAAAAGGGCTATTTATTATGAATTATTGAAGTTCGTAAGTTTCAAATAATTGATTTTGGAAGTTTAAAATATTTTTAATTACAAAAACGTTTTTTCATTTTTGAAACTCATTTAACATGTGATTAGGAGGCTGAATTCAGATTGTTAGTGTGCGTGATGAAGTTATTGAAAATTATAATATATTATATTAAATTTTCGCTTTTGTGTTCTAGCAAATTTCTATAAATAGGTGCTTAGGTTAGAATTGAAAATCACACCGTAAAATCAAGTTTTCTCCTCTATATTATCGAGCGTATTCTTGTGAGTATTTTGAGTATACTTTGAGTATTGTTCTACGGTGCAAGTTCAAGTCATAGCCTATATCCAGGTGTTTCAACTAAGTAATCCGCTTTTCGAGGTAAGGGTGTTATTTTCTTCAAAATGATATTATTTCTTCAATATCATTTTGCCGAAATATTAGTTGGAATTTTATCAAATTTAGAACTTTTTCATGCCTGGGTTACTATTCACGAAGTTACTATTCATGAGTTACTATTCACGAGTTACTATTCACGAAAGTACTATTCACGAAGAATGATGATGTTTTTAGGAAATTTCTATCTTTTGGTGTCTGAGTTACTATTCACGACGTCAAGACTATTTACAATACGACATTATTCATAGAAAAATGAAATTTCTTCTTTTTGTCCAAAATATCTATTCGGATACTAGCTTTGATTGTATCCATGTTTTGATCATTCTTAAATTTTACTCCACACCGATTACTTATGAAGTATTTTTGAAGTTGGATTGTTTAAAATACTGAATCCTTAATATTTGTTCTTTTGTTTCCTTTGGATTCGTTTCCTTTAAAATATTTTTCATCATCCTCGGTCCTAAATGATGATATTATGAATATCTTTGGCCCAGTAGTGCTAAGATGAATGATTTTTTGATGAATATCTTTGGCAGTAGTGATGAAAAAGATGAGCAGTGTTTAGATGAACATGATTAATCGATGAATATCTTTGGCTCAGAAAGTGCAAAAGATGAATATTTGATTCGATATATATTGATTGATGTTACAGGATAAAATATCGACGATGAACTTTTAAATTCATATATAGAAGATAGTAGTTTGCATTCTCTACTTAACTCTTCTAATGAATTGTTGTTTCACCGCGATTGTTGATTTAAAACCGGTTGTCTATTGTATTCTATTAGATTTTTCCTCGCTGGAGACTAACGATAATTTGTTGTATATTATCTTAGTCATAATATTCTTTATCGGCTAGTTAAGCTCACCCTTTTCCTTTTTGTTCCATTTTTCTTCTCGGGAGGCGAGAATGTAGCGAAAGTACTAGTCGGGGTAATGGAATGAAGGTTCCAGAGAGAGTTGTTTAGTAGTCCTCACCATTTTTATAAAATAATGTATAAATAATTGTGATGAGAATTTATTTGGTATGTATATTGTCTAGAAGACAACAATTATATTTAAACTCACAAGATTATATATGTTGTCAGATTTACACGACAAATGTATTAATAAAGTTGTAGTTATTTTCGCATCATGTATTTGGCGACTCGAGAATGGGTTGGATGGAATGGACCTATTTTGGGGGCGCCACAAGCTTGGTATCGAGCTTAGGATATGATCTCTGGCGGAGATCGGGGAATAGAACTAGGAGGGGAGAGACGAGTAAATCCTTCGCTAGTGTGTCCTACTTAAGCTTATTTGTTAGGTTGGTTAAGTATATAGGATATTATGTGATATATTGATTTCCTTAATTAACCCTTGTTTTACGACAATGATTTGAGAATGTCGACCGAGAATATTAACAAGTGGAGTAAATGAGACCGTGGAGATGCTCAGACTTTTACCAACGAGGAGAACGTGCAACAGTGGCAATGTACCTCCCGTGAACAACACCACCGAAAGCGAGATGATGAACGAGGGATGTTTTGAAGCTTTTTGCAGTTCATGCAAAATCGCATTTAGGAGACTCGTGTTCAAAATATGAGGAGGAAATGATAGCAATTCACGGGTGGTCACAACACCAAGCGATTCAAAGAGTTGGGACCACTGCACTCGGGGAAAGTCGGATCCGATTAAAGTGAGACGTGGGTTAAACAAATTACCAAGATATTCGATGTCTTGGGATGCACGGAGGAACAGAAAGTTCCATTCGCTACTTTTATGTTTCGAACGAGGCAGACATCGGTGGGAATCATGCGTTGCACTCCATCCAACCGCACTCAAAGATGTCATGGGAGACATTTCAGAAATAGTTCAATGACAAGTACTTCGAAAGTATTCGTCATATGAAGGAAGTGGAGTTTATTAGATCGAGCAGAATAACATGACAATTGTCCCAAAGACGAGGCGTAAGTTCGCGGAGTTATCCAGTTTGCACCTCATTTGGTGGAGAATGAGAAACGATGACGCGGATGTTTCGAGAGGTTTGAAACCCCAAGATACGCCAAGAGATCTCATTTCTCATAAATTTTCACTCTATTCAGATGTTGTCACATCAGGCTCAATTGTTAGAGCGAGATAACGAGTAACGCTCAACCGAGGGACCATAACCAGGATCATATCAAGATAGCGACCATCGGAATAACGATAACCAATGGAGAAAGAAGAATACGGACAAAGCGCAAGAACCACTCTAGTGGTAATCATGGCCATGAAAATAGAAGAAGCGAGTCGGGAGGAGATTTTAAAAGAGGAGATTTAACAACCACCATGTGAAGACGATAGTCGGCAAAGAATCGGTTCTCTGGTGGAGGAGAACGACCACGGTCAGTATGTTACAAATGCGGAAAGAGGGACATATCAATTTCAAATTGCCCACAACAGCTTTAAGGTATGTTATAATTGTGGAAAAGAAGGACATATCGCTTCGAGATCAGACAGTATCGAAACCCCACCCAATGAATGGTGACTCAAAAGGATGTCCCGTAAAAGTCAAAGTCAACGATTCCCGGAAGAGCGTTTTGTCGTGACCCCATTAAAAATACGAGGAACCCGAACGGTTAGCACGGGTTAGTTAATTATAAATTCTTGCGAAGTTTATACCTTACTAGATACCTGGGTTCTACCCATTCTTTTATCACTCTTTCTTTGCCAACGTTTGAACTTGACTCACGGAGAAATTAGACTTTGACCTATTTATGGAGACTCAGTTAGAGAAACTTTCATTACATCCGTTGTTTAGAAATCTTGCTTGATTCAAAGTTAGCACTATCACATTACTTGTTAACCTTATTTCTATAGAGATATTTGCTTTTGATGTGATTTTAAGGTTAACTACTCATTATGCCGAAATTGATTACTTTTCGTAAGGTTGTTAGTTTTCATATTCCTAAGCAACCCGTTATTCAATTCAAGCAATCAAACCATTGTAGTCAAACATTTTCATATCAAGCCATGAAGTCATTCGCTTATTATGGATGTCAAGTTTTCTTAGTCCATGTTATGGATTTGAATAAAGACACGCCGATTTGAATAATATTCTGTTGTTATTGATTTTTCCCGACGATTTTCAAGAATTTCTTGGTTTACTCCCAAAGACCGATATTAAATTTTGTATCAACTTTGAACCCCAGACAAAACTCATTTCTAAAATCTCACACCGAATGGCTCCTATTGAACTTCGTGGAGTTAAAATTCAACTATAGAATTTGGTACCGAGCCTTTATCCGGTGACTTCCTTTGTGGAATGCACCGGGCCGCATCTCGTAGGGAACACCATATTCGCATGCGATAGTAAACCGATAGGTGTCATTGTAACGTGCATATCCAATGTTGGGATATGAGTCACGCTTGAGAACAATCTAAGTCGATGAATCTAAACACGTAACTTTCTAGGCTTAATTGGTTATTATCGGAGATTCGTTGAAGGATATTCTCGAATTGCTATTCCATTAACGCAGCTGACTCGTAGAGATACAAAATTCGAATGGAGCAAGGATTGTGGGAAGAGCTTCGAAGAACTAAAGAGGTGACTCATTTCAGCACATGTTCTGACCATGCCATCTTGGAAAAACGAACGTGGTAGCTGACGTGTTGAGTAGAAGATCGTATACAAGTACGAGTATGATATTGTCAAAGACTCATTTCGTATAATTTACAAATAATAAAGATGGAGATGAAAGCTCTAGGTACCCACGTGATGATATACGAGTATAATCGACTTTAATCGATAAAGTTAAAGTCGTTCAAGCTACTGCATCGGAGTTGATGAATATGAAGAAGAAGACGCAAGAAGTCGTTATTCCAAAAGCGAGAATCGGTGAGGTGAGGAAAGCTCAAACCTTCGATTTATTAATCCATTTGAAATTTTGATCGAATAGGAACCGTGGCCTATAGACTCGCTTTTACCGCCAAGTATGACGTGTGTTCATAACGCTTTTCACGATCGATGTTACGTAAATATGTGGGACGATTCAACCACGTCATTGAAGTTAGAACCGGACGAGATAACCAAGACTTAACGCACGAGGAGGTACCACAAGATCTTGGATAGAAAGAACATGTCCTATGTATCGAGGTTATACCACAAGTTAAAGTTTTGTGGAGAAACCATGTTATTGAGGAAATGACGGGAGTTGGAAACGGAAATGAAAGCGAGGTATTCTCATCTTTTGAAACACAACCAATACGTACGCCAATTTCGAGGACTAAATTTCATAAGGAGGGAGGTCAGTAAGACCCCAAATTATTAATAAATGAAATTTATTTTCCTCTATTTATTATTTTGAAATAGTAAGGTTGATTTGATTAATGTGGATAGTTATGGGTAAAATACGCAAATATTTCGAATAAGCAAGTGGTTATAAAATATTCATTATTATTTGGGAATATTTGTTTGGTCGTGGAATATTCGATGACTGTCGGGGAATATTCGCATTTACGACGCATAGCAGATCTTTTTGTGGGCCCCATAACGGAAAACGATTGGATGAAGAAAACGACAAATATAAGTTGTTTATAAATAACACAGTAGTTGTTATACAATAATATCGTTGGAATACCCTAGGTGGTTAAAACACACTAATAATGCGTTGTTAAACAAGAAGACACTCAGATTGCACCAATTATTGATTCTTACGTAAGAAGGCACTACTCAATAATTGTTACAAAGAATTACTATTCAAAGATTTTATTTTATTGATTCAATAATTTCACGCATTGATATTTTATATTATCGTTGTTTCAATAAATTGTCATTATTACATAGTATTTTCCATTATCTGAGCAATAATTCATATTATCCGAATAATATTATTGGATAACATTATTGGCAATGTCTAGAAAGTTTCGTCTAATGAGAGGTTTGGTCACCTAATCATACACAAGAAGTAAGAGAGATCCTTATTGGAAAGCCCTCTTCCTCAGGAACTACCGGGTCACAAAGATCTTGTGATTCGTAATATTATTTGTGAATAATTAATTATTGATTTATATGATGAGGAAAATATTGATTTTATGTGGATATAGATGGAGAAAATTTTAATGTGACAATTGTTGAAAATTAATATTTTATCTTTTCTCGATAAAATAATTCATTTAAATATATTATTTTAATAATATATTAACGGTGATATTTTTATAATGAATGTGGGATATATGAGTATATGAGGAGGAAGAGTATTTTGTGGCATTAAATATTTAACACATATTTTGTGTGTTGGTGGACACAATTATCGAATCGAAATTTGATTATACTTATAAAATCGCCTGCTTGTGGATTTTGGTCAATTTCTCATTTGGAATTTGAAAAACTTTCTTCGCAAAGTTGTAGAGAATTGAATTCCTATAAAAACTTAGTAGATTCGAATTTTCCGATAAAAGGGCTATTTATTATGAATTATTAAAGTTCAAGTTCAAATAATTGATTTTGGAAGTTTAAAATATTTTAATTACAAAAACGTTTTTTTTCATTTTTGAAACTCATTTAACATGTGATTAGGAGACTGAATTCAGATTGTTAGTAGTATGTGATGAAGTTGTTGAAAAATTATAATATATTATATTAAATTTTTCGCTTTGGTGTTCTAAGCAATTTCCTATAAAAATAGGTGCTTAGGTTAGAATTGAAAATCACACCGTAAATCAAGTTTTCTCTCTATATTATCGAGCGTATTCTTGTGAGTATTTTGAGTATACTTTTGAGTATTGCTCACGTGCAAGTTCAAGTCATAGCTTTATATCCTGTTTCAACTTAAGTAATCTTGTCTTTCGAGGTGTAAGGGGTGTTATTTTCTTTAAAATGATATTATTTCTTCAATATCATTACGCCGAAATATTGGTTGGAATTTTTATCAAATTTGAAACTTTTTCATGTCGGGGTTACTATTCATGAGTTACTATTCACAAGTACTATTCACGAAGAATGATGATGATGTTTTTTAGGAAATTTCTATCTTTTGGTGTTGAGTTCTTATTCACGATACGACACTATTTCACGATACTGAGACTATTCACTTAATACGACACTATTCACCAAAAAATGAAATTTCTTCTTTTTGTCCAAAATATCTATTCTGGACACTAGCTTTGATTGTATCCATGTTTTGATCATTCTTAAATTTTACTACTCCACCGATTACTTATGAAGTATTTTTGAAGTTCGATTGTTTAAAATACTTAATCCTTAATATTTGTTCTTTTGTTTCACCGGATTCGCTTTCTTTAAAATATTTTTCATCATCCTCACCCTAAATGATGATATTATGAATATCTTTGGCTCAGAAGTGCTAAGATGAATGATTTTTGATGAATATCTTTGGCCCGTAGTGCAAAGATGAACAGTGTTGAGATGAACATGACTCATCGATTAATATCTTTGGCCGTAGTACAAAGATGAACAGTGTTTAGATGAACATGACTAATCGATGAATATCTTTCGCTCAGTAGTGTAAAAGATGAATATTTGATTCTCGATATATATTGATTGATGTTACAGGATAAAATATCGACGATGAACTTTTAAATTCATATATAGAAGATAATAGTTTGCATTCTCTACTTAACTCTTCTAATGAATTGTTGTTTCACTGCATTGTTGATTTAAAACGGTTGTCTATTTTATTCTATTAGATTTTTCCTCGTTGGAGACTAACGATAATTTGTTGTATATTATCTTAGTCATAATATTCTTTTACCGGGCTAGTTGAGCTCACCCTTTTCCTTTTTGTTCCATTTTTCTTCTCGGGAGGCGTAGAATGAATGTAGTAGTACTTTAGTGGGGTATGGAATGAAGGTTCTAGAGAGAGTTGTTTAGTAGTCCTCACCATTTTTATAAAATAATGTATAAATAATTGTGATGAGGATTTATTTGGGTATGTATATTGTCTAGAAGACAACAATTGTATTTAAACTCATAGTATATATGTTGTCGTATTTTGCATGACAAATGTATTAATAAAGTTGTAGTTATTTCTGTACTATATATTTGGCGACTCAGAATGGGTTGGATGGATTGGACCTATTTTGGGGGCGTCACAGTAACCATAATAGACATCTAGGATGAAAAAGAGAAAATTGTATTTTTTGGTGAATAGTGCCGTATACGTGAATAGTGCCGTATATGTGAATAGTAACCCCGACACAAAAAGGTAGAAATTCCACAAAAAAATTCATAACAATATCTCAGCATAATAATATTAAAGAAAATAATATCATTTAAGAAAAAAATAACATCCCTTACCTCAAAGAAATCGTACTTCGGAATGGAATATCGGATATGATGTTGAATGAAACTTGTACTGAATAGCAACTCTCAAAGTATCTAAATACTCACAAAATACGCTCGATAATATAGAGATAGAAAGCTTATGTTTCTGGTGTGATTTTTAATTCTAACATAAAGACTCTATTTATAGAAAAATGCTAAGACGCCAAGCGCAGACTCGACCGCTACACGATGGCTTTACCTGCTACTATTTCCACCCACCACATTTGAAATAAAAGTTGAGCACATTTTTCACCAACCAAAAGTGGGGCCCACCAATTCTAAAATTTTCCACCAAAAATCATTTATAACATAATTTCTGAATCAGTCACCTCTTAAAATTCATAACAAATCATACGTTCATTTTTAACGGTTCAAAATTTGTGGACATATACTTAACTTATATATGTATAACATATCCAAAAATCACAACGATCCAACGGTCAGATTAAAAATTATAACTCACGCAATATATCTCAAGAACACTGGTTTGATCTTTTAATACCTCCAATCCGACAAAATAATGATAAAACATCTCCACATTAAGTCTTTCATTTATAACCACATAAATAAATCCATCACTTATATCCACATCAAATAAATATTTTTTTATCATATAAATCAATAATTAATTATTTACAAATAATATTACAGAAACACAATTATGACAACCAGGCAGTTCCCAGGAAAGAGGGGGCTTTCCGATAAGGATTTCTCCTTACTGGCGCGCAATTGGGTGACCAAACCTCTCCTTGAAAGAACTTTCTAGAAATTGACAATAATGCTATCTAATAATATTATTCAAATAATAAGAATTATTGATATGATAATGGAAAATATTGTGCAATGACAATTATTGAAACAACAATAATATAAAATATCAACGCAACAATTATTGAATCAATAAAATAAAATATTGAACAGTAATTACTGTAACAATTATTGAGTAGTGCCTTCTTACTTAAGAATCAATAATTCAAAAATATCAGGTAATACCGCGTCTTCTCGTGCAACCACGCCGATTATTATATTTTAACCATAGGGTATTTCAACAATTGTAATTCAGAACGATTATGCCGTTATTTATAAAAACTCAAGTTTGTCATTTTATTCATCCAACTGTTTTTCGTTATGGGTCCCACAAATGGCTGCGCCGTGGTACGAATATTCTCCGACAGCAAGAATATTCCACGACCAAACGAATATTCCCCGACAAAATGAATATTTTATAACCACTTGCTTATTTTACAAAATTTGTACATTTCACCCATAACCAAAATATTATATCAAATTAACTCCTTATTATTTCAAGATAATAAATAGAGGAAATTTAATTTTATTTATAATAAGTTGGGGTCTTACAACCTCCCCTCCTTATGAAATTTCGTCTTCGAAATTGACGACGCATACTGTGTGTTTGAAAGGTGAGGATACCTCGCTTTCATTTCTGATTCCAACTCCCTGGTCATTTCTTCAATAGCATGGTTCCTCCACAAAACCTTAACTTGTGGTATAAACTTTGTGCGTAGGATATGCTCTTTCCTATCCAAGATCTTGACAGGTACCTTCTCGTACGTTAAATCTTCAACTAACTCGTCTGGTTCTAACACAATAATGTGGTTTGGGTCGTCCACATATTTATGTAACATTGATACGTGAAAAACGTTATGAACATGCGACATACTTAGTGTGACGCCCCCAAAACAGGTATACATCACCCATCTTGAGTCGCCAAATACATGGTATAAAATTCAAATACAAACTTTGTAAGACCCCAACTTTTATGAATAAAGATGATTTTTCTATAATTATCATTTTTGAATGAATTTGATATAATGTTATAGTTGTGGGTAATATTTATAAATTTTGCAAAGTACGCAAGTTGTTATATAATATTCGATTGGTGGGGAATATTCATTTTAACCGGGAATATTTTGTACGACGGCACAATCATTGGTGGACCTCATTAACGAAATTATCATCGGATTGAGAAAACGATAAAAATATTTTATTGAAAATAACGACGGAAGTTTTACCGATTAATATCTTGTTGAACTACTCCTAGTAAAAAGTACGATGAATGCGTGATTGCATAAGTAGTACACCAGTATTGATTATTGATGCTTACGTGAGAAGTCACCGTTTTGTTTAATTATTGCCACAAGAATTGTCAGACAAGATCTCACGTTATTTGATTCAATTATTATTGATATTTTATATATTATTAATTCAATAATTGAAATGATGAGTTATTAATATTATTATTTGCAATATTAACGATGTCCGGAAGTTCGCCAAGGAGAGGTTTGGTCACCTAATCAATACGCCAACAGGAGAAATCCTTATCGAAAGCCCCCTCTTTCTAGAACGACACGGTCGATTAATATTATGAATTATAATAAAGGTGATAAATGTTGTTAAAATTATTAAGTTGATTTTTATGAAGTTTTGCTTATTTTATGGACCCCCATTTACCCATTTTTCAAAATAATCGGTAGAAAATTATTTAAAGGTGGGGCCCACATGTGGGGCCCATATGTGTTGAAAAATTAATTTTTGAAATGGGGGTGGGAGGGAGTTACGTATAGGAGAAGGAATATATATATATATATATATATATAAATGATGTGTGTATATATATAATGTATGTGTGAGTGGAAAATGATGGAAAAATGATAGTATGAAAGTGATGGGTGTAAGATGTGTGTGTGTGTGATTGTGAAAGGTGTAAGAGTGTAGTGAAAGTGATTTTTTTTTTGGGGGGGAGGGAGGTGGGGATTGATGTTGGTTATGGGGGGGGGGGGATAAAAATCAAGTGGTATATATATAATATTGATATATATAAATTGAAAGCATGTGTTTATATATATATATATATTATATTTTATTTTTTTGTGTTTTATTTTTTTTGATGGTTGATTGAAATTGAATCTGCAAAATTATTTCGTCCATGAACAATGCCCTTCCATTCTCCTATAAATAGAAGCTCATTCCTTCATTATTTCTTACGAATTCACTGAAATTCTAGAGAGAGAAACTATAGAGAGAAAGAAGAAAAGTGTTCTGCTACTTCACTATTCTTATATCCAGTACTCTTCATTATAAGGTAAGGGGTATTTTTTTTTTTATATTCATGAAGAGAACTTCTGTTATTCCATTCTTTATTATTCTCATTGGAATAACTCAGTATACGCGATTTCACCCTATACTTGGTGATTTCATTGTTATTCCATTCGTTATTACTCGTTGGAACATCCTGTTTGTGCGTTTCGCGGAATTCGGTTCCGCCTCTTTATTATTCTATTGGAATATATTATCATGCGTTTTACGCTGGGACACTGTTAAAATCTTTATTATTCTTTTGGAATATCACATGCATGCGTTTTACGCGGACTTGGTTCCGTTATTTATTATTACATTGGAATAACCAAAAATACATCTGCAATACCGCATGCATGGTGATTTCTTTTGTTATTCCATTCTTTATTATACTCGGTTGGTTAAAGTTTTGACTTCTATACTCCATGAAATTAGTAGAATATCCTTGATATTTGCGCTTCATCCAAGATCTTTTCATGGAAATCTTCTTACGAGCATTCTTAAATTTTACTCTACAAAAAGTATCATGTTGACAATTTGGGCGTTATTAGTTCTGGATAAATTAATTCTTGAACTTTTTTATTGAATTCTTATATCATTGTCATCATCCTCATGTTTATATTTTTGTTGAAAGTCAATCGTGGCTATTATGCATAGATGGACTTGGTATGATTATGACCGAGGATTATTCGATTGTAATCATGACCGTAATGTTATAAATGATGTGGTAAAAGTCCTCATTGGTCCGTAGTGCATTGATGGACAGTTGTTTGTATGATCATGACCATTGATGAATACACGAATATCCTTGGCACGTAGTGCATGGATAATTTGTGGTTGTGATACTTATGAATATCTTTAGCCGTAGTGCGGGGATGATGTGGATTATTTATTAAGCTAAGTCCCAGCGATAAAAGTGATGAAAAACCTTTTTAAATCATAAAAGATAGTAGATTTTATTCTCTACTTGACTCTTTTAATAGATCAGATGTTCATTGCAGTTAAACTTGATGTACATTGTATTTTAACAGTTTAACATTGTTGAAGACTAATGATAATTTATTCTGCATTATCTTAGTCAAATATTTCTTACAGGGCTAGTTGAGCTCACCCTTTCTTTCACTGTTCTCTTCAGAAAATAAGAACGTAGTCGGGACTAGTCAGGGAACGGAGTGACGGTCCAGATGATAGTATTAGTAGTCCTCACTATTCTGTTAAAAAGTGTGTTAATAAATGTAATGAGAACTAATTTTGAGAGTGGATATTGTCTAGAAGACAATGTTTGTGTTAAAACTCACAGCTCTCTTGTTGTATATTTAAGATTGTATTTGTATTCTGTACCATGTATTTGGCGACTCAGAATAGGTGATGTATACCTATTTTGGGGGTGTCATAAACTTAATTATACAACTGTCGGGTTATATACGACAAAACATAGCTGAGAATTTAAACAAGAATATTGCCATCTAGATAATATCCACACTTAAAGGAGTCCTCATTACATTTATTGTCACACTATTTAACAGAATAGTGAGGACTACTAATGCTATCATCTGGACCGTCACTCTATTCGCGACTCTTCCCAACTATATTCTCATTTCCTGAAGAGAACAGTGAAAGAAAGGGTGAGCTCAACTAGCCCAGTAAGAGATATTATGACTAAGATAATGCAGAATAAATTATCATTAGCCTTCAATAATGTTAAACTGATAAAGTACAATAGACATCAAGTTTAACTGCAGCAGAATAAACAATCCAATAGAAGAGTCAAGTAGAGCATGATATCTACTATCTTCTATGATTTAAAATGTTTTCATCAATTTTTATCGCTAAGACTCAGCTTAATAAATAAATCATATGATCATCGAATCTTCCCTGCACTACGGGCCAAGGATATTCATTAAATCATCAATGGTCATGACTATATCGAATAATCCTTGGTCATAATTATACCAAAAACTGTCCATCAATGCACTACAGGCCACTGAGTACTTTCACCACATCATTCGTCACATTACGGTCATGATTATACCGAATAATCCCTGGTCATAATCATACAAAGTCTATCTATGCACGTAAGCCAAAGATGACTTTCATCACAATATAAGCACGAGGATGATGACAATGACATAATAATTCAATAAAACAAGTTCAAGGATAAATTTTAAAGATTTATAATTTTAATTTATCCAGAAATCAATAACGTCCAAATTGTTAACATGATACTTCTTTGTGGAGTAAAATTCAAGAATTCTCAGAAGAATATTTCCATGAAAAGAATACTGGATGAAGCGCAAATATCAAGGATATTCCACTAATTTCATGGAGTATAGAAGCCAAAACTTTAACCAGCTAGGTATAATAGAATATATGAAATCGCAAATGGATTTTTGTCCGCCATGTGGTAATCCACGTAGACAAATCATTTCTACAATTTAATAAGGAATGAATACGAAGGATCATTCCCCATGCATGCGGTAATCCACATAGACAAGTTATTCCAATGAGAATAATAAAGAATGGAATATGTGAAGAATTCACCAGCGTGCGTAATCAAGACAAACAAAGTTATTCTAATGAATAATAAAGAATGGAACTGTGTCATGCCAGAAACGCTTACGAGATAGGATATTCCAATAGAATGATAAAGAATGGAACCGTGTCGTCGTAATAATCCGCACGCATGTGATATTCCAATAGAATAAAAAGAATGGAATAACAATGAAATCACTGTGCATGCGATAGATCGCACAGATGCATGGTTATTCTAATGTAATAATAAAGAATGGAATAACAGAAGAATTTCACCATGTATGCGGTACTTCTCATAGACAGGTTATTATAACATAATAATAAAGAATGGAATAACAACCTTTATGAGTTTTGAAAGAAAAATAACTCTCTTCATTAATACGAAAGAATAATACCCCCTACCTTAGAAAAAACTTGATACTGGAATAGTGAGGCAGCAGACTTCTCTTCTCCTTTCTCTCTATAATTTCTCTCTATAATAATTGCTCTATAGCTTTAGTGAATTGGTGAGAAATGAAGGAAGAATGAGCTTCTATTTATAGGAAAATATAGTTTCAATAATTGCACGTTTTGGGGCTCAAAATATTACAGTATAATACCTCCCTCTTTTTCTTTATTTTTAATTTAGTCCTGCAAGTATTATCAAACTTGCACCACCTCCCCTAATAGTAAATAATGTGAATCAATAGTTCAATCATGTGAATCAATAGTTATAATCATGTGAAAATACGAATTACAGTATATTACCTTCAACTATACCTCCATTTTTAACTTAGTCAAGCAAGTATTATCAATCTTGCACCAACTCCCCTAAAGTACAAGAATGTGAATCAATAGTACACACATGTGAACAAATAGTTATAATCATGTGAATTAATAGCAATTAATTGCTCATTTATCCGGTTAATTATCCGATTGGTCAATATAACCTCCAGACATCAATTATTATCGAATTAAATGTCGATTTTCACTAACACTAATAATTCCAACACAATAGAACTATCCAAATCATCTTTAATCAACACGAACTTATTCATCATTAATATTATAATTCACGATATTTAACAACCAGGTCGTTCTCAGGAAAGAGGGGGCTTTCCGATAAATATTTCTCCTGATTGGCGCGCAATTAGATGACCAAACCTCTCCTTGACAGAACTTCTAGACATTATCAATATTGAAAATAATAATATGAATAACTTTGCCGTCTCAATTATTGATTTAATAATATAACATATTATACTGATGATACTGTGACAATAATTGAATCAATAATATGAGAGATCTGATGCAACAATTACTGTAGCAATAATTGAGTATAACTGAGTGACTTCTCACGTAAGCATCAATAACCAATACCGTGTGTTATTATGCAACCACGCGTATTACTGTACTTTTACTACTGGGTAGTTCAACAATTTTAACGGTAACACTTTCGCCATTATTTTTAATAAAAGATAATTCTGTCGTTTTCTTACTACGACAATACTTCCGTTGTGGGGTGCACCAATGATTATGCCGTCGTATGAATATTCCCTGTTAAAACGAATATTCCCCGACCAATTGAATATTATATAACCACTTGCTTACTTTACAAAATTTATAAATATTACCCACAACTATAACATTATATCAAATCCACACCATAATATTCAAAAAAAATATTTCGAGAAATTTAAATCTTTATTCATAAAATCTGGGGTCTCACACTTAGCGTTAAGGCGAGTCTATAGGCTACAGTTCCTACTCGATTGAGGATTTCAAATAAATCAAAGGTTTGAGTTTTCTTCTCTTCATCGACTCTTACTTCTAGAATAATGCCTTCTTGCACCTTCTTCTTTATATTCATTAGCTTTGGTGTGTGGCTTGAGCGGTTTTAACTTTATCAATTAAAGTCGATCCTACTCGTATATTTAACATCATTACGTGGGTCCCTAGAGTCTTGAACTCTATCTTTATCGTTTGTAAATTATACAAAATAGGTTTTTGTGTTCAACAATATCGCACTCGTACTTGCATACGATCTTCTACTCAACGTGTTAGCTACCACGTTCGCTTTTCCAGGATGGTATGGTCAGAACAGGTGCCGAAATGAGTTGCCTCTTGAGCTCTTGGAAAATCTTCTCGCATTCCTCGCTCCATACGAATTTTGTATCTTTTCGAGTCAGCTAAGTTAACGGAGTAGTGATTCGAGAAACTCCTTCCACGAATCTTCGATAATAACCAGCTAAGCCCAGAAAGCTACGTACTTCGGTTACTGACTTAGGTTGCTCTCAATTGTGATTCATATACTAATCTTGGATATCACGTCAAAATAGCACCTATCGTTTTACCACCACACAAATATAGCGTCCCCTACGGAGAGTCTAGCTTTGGTGTATTCCACAAAGGAAGTCATCAGATAGAGGCTCGAGTACTAACTTCTATAGTTGAATTTTTAACTCCTGAAGTTCAATAGGAGCAATTTGATATGAGATTTTAGAAATGGGTTTTGTACTGGGTTCAAAGTCAATACAAAATTGAATATCACGCTCTGGGGGGTAGGCCAGGAAATTCTTCAGGAAATACGTCAGGAAATTCACTAACAACAGAAATATCATTCAAATCTAACATATTTTTGTTTAAATCCATGAAATGGGCTAAGAAAGCTTGACATCCGTTTTTCAATAAACGAATGGCTTTATGGCTTGATATGAAAGTGTTTGACTTCAATGGTTTGGTTGCTTGAATTCGCATAACATGTTGGTTAGGAATATGAAAACTAACAACTTTACAAAAATAATCAACTTTGGTATGATGAGTAGTTAAACAATCAATCCCTAAAATCACATCAAATGCAAGTATCTTTAAAGAGATAAGATCAACAGGTAATGTGATTGTGCCCACTTGGATCAAACAATATTTATAAATAGTGGATATGATAAAAGTTTCTCCTAACGGAGTCTCCACAGATAAGTCAAAGTCTAATTTCTCCGGAGTCAAGTTTAAACGTTGAGCACAAGCAGGAGAGATAAAAGAATGGGTAGAACTGGTACCTAATAAGGTATAGATTTCGCAAGAATTCATAATTAACTAACCCGTGATACCTTCGTTCGGGTTCCTTACATTTTAGGCAGTTACGAAAAACGCTCTTCCAGAAATCGCCGACTTTGTTTTGTCCATATTTGCCTTTGGTGACGCCGTCCCAGCTGGACTTGGTTTCACTATAGAACAATCTCGAGCTATATGACCTTCCTTTCCATAATTATAACATACCTTGGAAGGATGTGAACAGTTTGGACTTATATGTCCCTCCTCTCCACATTTGTAGCATCTAACTGGCGGTCGTTCTCCTCCCCTTGAATCCCGTCATCATTAAATCTTCTCTTCTTGAAATTTCTACTTGAATTATTTCTTCTATTATCTTGGTCATGATTACCACCGAAGTGGTCACCATTTCTGGCATGATAATTTCCTCCACGATGGTTATCATTGTTCCGATGACCGTTGCCACCGGTACAATTATCATCGAGTTGTTGGTCGTTATTCTTCGGTTGAGTTGACTCATTATCGCGCTCCAATAACTGAGCCCTATTCACAACATCTAAATATAATTTTTTTTTTTTGAGAAATGAGGTATTGACGTATTTTGGGTTTCAAACCTCACAGAAACATTCGCGTCATTCTCTCCTCATTATCAACCAAATGGAATGCAAATCGAGACAATTCGGTATACTTAGCCTCGTACTGTGACACGTTCATATTGTTTTGCTCCAGCTAGATGAACTCTACCTCCTTCATGTGACGAATACTTTTAGGAAAGTACTTGTCATTGAACAATTTTTGAAATGTTTCCCAAGACATATTGAGTGCGGCAGGCTGGGTACGCTTCACAGAATCCCACCAGTAATCTGCCTCACCACGGAACATAAAGGTGATAAATGGAACCTTCTGTTCCTCCGTGCATCCCAAGACATCGAATATCTTGGTAATTTTCTTGACCCACGTTTCCGCCTTAATCGGATCCGGCTTTCCAAAGAATTCTGGTGGTCCCAACTCCTTGAACTGCTTGGCCGTGACAAACCGCGCGTTGCTATCATTTCCACCAGATTTTGTAGCGAAGTCTCCTCATGCGATTTTGCATGAACTGCAAAAAGTTTCTAAACATCCCATCATTCATCGTTTGCTCGTTAGTGTTGTTTACAGGAGGAATATTGCCTTCCTGTTGCACGTTCTCCTAATTGGTGACTAAAGGTGTTTCCACAGTCTCATACACTCCATTGTTAACGTTCTCACCGCCATTCTAAACATCGCCATAAAACAAGGGTTAATTAAACAAATTAACATATCACATAATATCCCTATATTACGACGGCCAACAAATAAGTTTAGGTAGGACACAGCTGGGCGAAGGATTTACTCATCTCTCCCTCCTAGTTCTATTCCCCAATCTCCGAGAGACCATATCCCTAAGCTCGATATTAATCTGTGATGCCCCCAAAATAGGTTCAATCCACCCAACCTATTTTGAGTCGCCAAATACATGGTACAAAAAACAACTACAACTTTATTAATACAATTGTGCGTAAAATACGACAACACATAAAATCGTGAGTTTAAATATAAATATTGTCTTTCAGACAATATCTGTAAGACCCAAATTTTTAAATAAAAGGAATTTCCTTTATTTATTATTTTGAAATAGTAAAGGTTGATTTGATTAATGTGGATAGTTAAGGGTTAAATACGCAAATATTTCAAAATAAGCAAGTGGTTATAAAATATTCATTTTGCTGGGAATATTCGTTTGGTCGTGGAATATTCGCAATGCTTTCGGGGAATATTCGCAATTACGGTAGCAGACCATGTGTGGGTCCCATAATGGAAAGCGATTGGATGAGAAAACGCGACAAAGTTTGGGTGGTTATAAATAACTGCGTAGTTGTTACCAATTAAGACTGTTGGAATACCCTTTGGTTAAAATACAAGAATCTGGCGTGGTTGCACAAAGAGACACCAGTATTGCGCAGATTGTTGAATTATTGATCCTTACGTAAGAAGGCACTACTCAATAATTTTCACAAGAGTTCTTATTCAATATTTTATTTTATTGATTCAATAATTCTTTGCGTTGATATTTTATATTATCATTGCTCAATAATTGTCACCGCACAAGATTTCCCATTATCGGATCAATAATTCATATTATTTGAATAATATTATTAGATAGCATTATTGGCAATGTCTAGAAAGTTACATCTAAGGAGAGGTTTGGTCACCTAATCAAGGCTACCAAGAAGGAGAGATCCTTATTGAAAGCCCCTCTTCTCTGGAAACAAACTGGTCATCATAAATGTGATTCTCGTAATATTATTTGTGAATAATTAATTATTGATTCATATGATAAAGAAATATTTATTTTATGTGGATATAAATGATGGATTTATTTATGTGGTTATAAATGAAGAAATTATTGTTGAGGTGTTTTATCAAGATTTTATCGGATTGGAGGTGTTAAAAATCAAATCGGGGGTTTGAGATATATCGGGGTTATAATTTTTAATCCGACCATTGGATTGTGGTAATTTTGGGTATGTTATACATACATAAGTTGAGTATATGTCCACAAATTTTGAACCGTTAAAAATGCACGAATGATTTGTTGTGAATTTTAAGAGGCTTGATTCTAAATTAGGTTTATAATTGATTTTGGTGGAAAATTCTAGAATTGAGTGGGCCCCACTTGTGGTTGGTGAAAAAATGTGCTGAATTTTATTTCAAATGTGGTGGGTGGCAATAGTAAGGTAAAGCCATCAGTAGCTTGGTCAAGTCCGCTTTACGGGCTAACATTTTTCTATAAATAGAGGGCTAAGTTAGAATTGAAAATCACACCGTAAACAAAGTTTTCTCTTCTCTCTCTATATTATTGAGCGTATTTTGTGAGTATTTAGATACTTTGAGAGTTGTTTATTCAAGACAAGTTTCATTCAAAGATCACTTGAGACCTTTCCTTCCCAATAATTGATTCTTTGAGGTAAGTGGATATTATTTTTTCGTAATGATATTATTTCTTCAATATCATTACTTTGAAATGTTGATCTGAAGTTTTTATCAAATTTGGAACTTTTTCATGTCGGGGTTACTATTCATGAGTTACTATTCACGAGTTACTATTCATGAGTTCATTATTCACGAGTTACTATTCACGAAAGTACTATTCATATGAAGCGTGAAGATGTTTTGTGGAATTTCTATCTTTTGGTGTTGAGTTTCTTATTCACGATATCTAAGACTATTCACGATATCAGACTATTCATCAAAAAATAAAATTTCTTCTTTTCGCTCAAAATATCTATTCGGATACTAGCTTTGATTGTATCAATGTTTTGATCATTCTTGAATTTTACACCACTATGATTATTTTGAGGTATTGTTGGACAAGGATAAAACAAAGTACTAATCCTTAATCCTTAATCCTTGTCATTTTGTTTTCATGGATTCGTTCTTTAAAAATATTTTCATCATCCTCACCTTAAATGATGATATTATTGAATATCTTTGGCCTGTAGTGCAAAGATGAATGATTTCGAAGAATATCTTTGGCCTGTGTAGTGCAAAAGATGAAAGGTGTTTAAATGAACATGACCGACTGATGAATATCTTTTGCCTTTAGTGCAAAGATGAACAGGTGTTGAGATGAACATGACCGATTGATGAATATCTTTGGCCTGTAGTGCAAAGATGAATATTTGATTTGAGATGAATATTGATTGATGTTACAGGGATAAAATATTGATGATGGACTGTTAAATTCATAGACTATAGTAGATTTCATTCTCTACGTAACTCTTCTATGAATTATTATTTCCGCTGCGAATATTGATCTGAAACTTGTGGTCTATTGTATTCTATCGATTTTTCCCTGTTGGAGACTAACGATAATTTGTTGTATATTATCTTAGTCATAATATTCTTTACTGGGCTAGTTGAGCTCACCCTTTTCCTTGTTGTTCCATTTTTCTTCTCAGGAGGCGAGAATGGGTATGGAATGAAGGTTCTAGAGAGAGTTGTTTAGTAGTCCTCACCATTTTTGTAAAATAATGTATCAATAATTATGATGGGGATTTATTTGCGTGTGGATATTGTCTCAGAAGACAATATTATATTTAAACTCACAATATATATTGTCGTATTTCACACGACATTTGTATTATTGAAGTTGTAGTTTGCTTCTTGTACCATGTATTTGGCGACTCAGAATGGGTGTTGTGTATACCTATTTTGGGGGCGTCACAGTTGGTATCGAGCTTAGGGATATGATCTGGCGAGATCTGGGGAATAGAACTAGGAGGGGAGAGACGAGTAAATCCTTCGCTAAAGTGTGTCCTACCTAAGCTTATTTGTTAGTTGGTCAAGATATAGGGATATTATGTGATATATTGATTTCCTTAATTAACCCTTATTTTATGAAGATTTGAGAATGTCGATCGAGAATATTAATAGTGGAGTAAATGAGACCGTGGAGATGTCTCAGACTCACCAACGAGGAGAACGTGCAACAGTCGGGCAATGTTCCTCCCGTGAACAACATTAACGAAGCGAGATGAGAACGAGGGGATGTTTAGAAGTTTTTTGCAGTTCATGCAAAATCGCAGACGAGGAGACTTATGTTCAAAATACTGAGGAGGAAATGATAGCAATTCACGGGTTGTCACAACCAAGCGATTCAAAGAGTTGGGACCACCGAATTTAAGGGAAAGCGAGATCCGATCATGGCAGAAACATGGGTCAAGCAAATTACCAAGATATTCGATGTCTTGGGATGCACGGAGGAACGTAGGTTCCATTCGCTACTTTTATGTTCCGTGGCGAAGGCGAGATCATGGTGGGAGTCTCATGAAGCGTGCATCCATCCACCCGAGACTCAAAGATGTCTTGGGAGACGTTTCAGAACTATTTAATGACAAATACTTTCCCGAAAGTGTTCATTATATGAAGGAAGTGGAGTTTATTAGACTAGAGCGAGAATAACATGACGGTGTCCCAAAGATCTGGCGAAGTTCGCAGAGTTATCCGAGTGTTGCACCTCATTTGGTGGAGAATGAGGAACGTATGACGCGGATGTTTCTTAGAGGTTTGAAACCGTAAGATACGCCAAGATCTCATTTCTCATAAATTTTTCTCTATTCAGATGTTGTAAAGCAGGCTCGATTGTTAGAGCGAGATAACGAGTACGCTCAACCGAGGGACCATAACCAGGATCATCTCAAGATAGCAGATCATCGTAATAACGATAACCAAACGGAGAAAGAAGAATACGGACAAAGGCGGTAACCACACCGGTGGTAATCGTGGCCATGAAAATAGAAAAGCGAATCGGGAGGAGATTTTAAAAGAGGAGATTTAACAACGACCATGTGAAGACGACAAAGATGCTTGCAAAGAATTGGTTCTAAGGGAGGAGAACGACCACCCCATCATATGTTATAAATGCGGAAAGAGGGACATATCGGTCAAAGCGCCCACAACAGTTTAAGGTATGCTATAATTGTGGAAAGGAGGACATATATCGCCGAGATTATACGATATCGAAACCCATTCCAACGGGAATGGTGACTCAAAAGGATGTCCCGTAAAAGTCAAAGTCAACGGTTCCTGGAAGAGCGTTTGTCGTGACCAAATTAAAAATGCAAGGAACCCGAACGGTTTAGCACGGGTTAGTTAATTATAAATTCTTGCGAAGTTTATACCTTACTAGATACCGGTTCTACCCATTCTTTTATCTCTCTTGCTTGCGCTCAACGTTTGAACTTGACTACGGAGAAATTAGACTTTGACCTATTTATGGAGACTCGTTAGAGAAACTTTCATTACATCCGTTGTTTATAAATCTTGCTTGATTCAGTTAGCACTATCACATTACCGTTAACCTTATTTCTATAGAGATATTTGCTTTTGATGTGATTTTTGGGATTGATTGGTTAACTACTCATCATGCCAAATTGATTGCTTTTGTAAGGTTGTTAGTTTTCATATTCCTAAGCAACCTGTTATTCGAATTCAAGCAATCAAACCATTGTAGTCAAACATTTTCATATCAAGCCATGAAGTCATTCGTTTATTACGGATGTCAAATTTTCTTAGTCCATGTTATGGATTTGAATAAAGACACGTCAGATTTGAATAATATTCTTGTTGTTATTGATTTTTTCGACGTATTTTAGAAGAATTTCTTCGCTTACTCCCAAAGCCCCGATATTAAATTTTGTATCGAATTTGAACCCAGACAAAACTCATTTCTAAAATCTCATATCGAATGGCTCCTATTGAACTTCGTGAGTTAAAAATTCAACTATAGAATTTGGTACCGAGCCTTTATCTTGTGACTTCCTTTGTGGAATTCACCGCCGAACTCTCTGTAGGGACGTCATATTCGCATGCGATAAAACCCGATAGGTGTCATTGTAACGCTTTATCCAAGATTGGGATATGAGTCACAGTTGAGAGCAACCTAAGTCAAGAATCTAAATACGTAGCTTTCAGGCTTAGTTGGTTATTATCGGAGATTCGTGGAAGGATTTTCTTGAATCGCCATTCGATTAACTTAGCCGACTCGAAAAGATACAAAAATCGTATGGAGCGAGGAATGAGAGAAGATTTTCCAAGAGCTCAAGAGGCGACTCATTTTAAGCACATATTCTAACCATACCATCTTGGAAAAGCGAACGTGGTAGCCGACGTATTGAGTAGAAGATCGGTATCTGAAAGTACGAGTACGATATTGTCAAAGACTCATTTCGTATAACTTACAAATATTAGAGATGGAGATGAAAACTCTAGGTACCCACGTGATGATATACGAGTATAATCGACTTTAATCGATAAAGTTAAGGTTGCTCAAGCCACCGACCCGGAGCTGATGCGTATGAAGAAGAAAGTACAAGAAGGAGCTATTCCGGAAGCGAGAATTGATGAAGAAGGAATACTTCGAGTCAACTCCAGACTTTGCATTCCTAATGATTTTGATTTGAAGCATAGAATCATGATGGAGGCACACAACACATTGTTTGCAATCCATCCTGGGAGTACCAAAATGTATTATGATCTTCAACATATATTTTGGTGGAGCAATATGAGGAGAGAGATCGCGTAGTTTATCTCGAGATGTTTAACTTATCAACATGTAAAGGCAGAGCATCTTGTACCTAAGGGTCCGTTGCAACCACTTGAGATTCCGGAATGGAAGTGGGAACACATTACCATGGATTTCGTTACGGGTCTTCCTGCGGTTTCTCAAGGCATACATGCGATTTGGGTTATTGTTGATAGATTAACCAAGTCTACTCATTTCTTACCGATACGAGAAACTTATTTCCTTGAACGTCTTTCTCGTATGTACGTAAATGAGATTGTGAGATTGCATGGCATGCCAGTATCCATAGTTTTAGATCGTGACCCAAGATTCACTTCATGATTTTGGGTTAGTTTCAGAAAGCTATGGGCACGAATTTCACGATTGATTTGGCATACCATCCTCAAACCGGATGGGCAATCAGAAAGGACTATTCAAACTCTTGAAGATATATTAAGACTCCGTGTCCTAGACTTCAAGGGCAGTTGGGATAAGTATTTACCATTAGTAGAATTCTCCTACAACAACAGTTATCAGGCAAGTATAGGTGTAGCTCCATTCGAAGCATTATATGGACGAAAATGTCATTCTCTAATATGTTGGGATGAGGTGGGTGAAGCAACATTGTTGGGACCCGAGTTAGTACCGAAAAGATCCAAATGATTCGACAACGATACAAACCAAGACAAGATCGACAAAAGAGTTATCGCGGATCTTCATCGAAAGGACGTGGAATTTAGTGTAGGGGATCATGTATTATTACGAGTTGCTCCATGGAAGGAGTTACAAGATTTGGGAAAAGAGGAAAGCTCAAATCCACGATTTATTGGTCCATTTCAAATTCTTGACCGAGTAGGAAATGTAGCCTATAGACTTGCGTTACCTCGAAAGTATGTCTCGTGTTCATAATGTGTTTCACATATCCGTATTTCGTAAATATGTGAAAGACCCACGTTATTGAAAGTTAGAACCGGACGAGATAGTCAAGACTTAACGTATGAGGAGGTACTGTCAAGATTTTGGATAGGAAGGAGCATGTCCTACGCCTTGAAGGTCATACCACAAGTTAAAGTTTTGTGGAGGAATCATGCTATAGAGGAAATGACCGGGAATTGGAAACGGAAATGAAAGCGAGGTATCCTCACCTTTTCAAACACCAGTACGTGACGTCAATTTCGAGGACTAAATTTCATAAGGAGGGAGGTTGTAAGACCGAAATTTTTAAATAAAAAGGAATTTCCTTTATTTATTATTTTGAAATAGTAAAGGTTGATTTGATTAATGTGGATAGTTAAGGGTTAAATACGCAAATATTTCAAAATAAGCAAGTGGTTATAAAATATTCATTTTTGTGGGGAATATTCGTTTGGTCGTGGAATATTCGATCGCTTCGGGAATATTAAATGCGACCTGTATGACCATGTGGGTCCCATAACTGAAAGCGATTGGATGAGAAAAATGACAAAGTTTGGGTGGTTATAAATAACGGCGTAGTTGTTACACAGAATTAAGACCGTTGGAATACCGGTGGTTAAAATACAAGAATACGCTGGCGTCGCACAAAAAGAACACACGGTATTGCATGCATGATTGTTGAATTATTGATCCTTACGTAAGAAGGCACTACTCAATAATTTTCACATGAATTCTATCGCTCAATATTTTATTTTATTGATTCAATAATTGCTTTGCGTTGATATTTTATATTATTGTTGTTCAATAATTGTCACCGCACAAGATTTCCCATTATCGGATCAATAATTCATATTATTTGAATAATATTATTAGATAGCATTATTGGTAATGTCTAGAAAGTTACATCAAGGAGAGGTTTGGTCACCTAATTGCTGGCAAGAAGTGAGAGAGATCCTTATTGGAAAGCCCCCTCTTTCCGGAAATGTACTGGTTCATCATAAATGTGATTCGTAATATTATTTGTGAATAATTAATTATTGATTCATATGATAAAGAAATATTTATTTTATGTGGATATAAATGATGGATTTATTTATGTGGTTATAAATGAAGAAATTATTGTTGAGGTGTTTTATCAAGATTTTATCGGATTGGAGGTGTTAAAAATCAAATCGGGGTTTTGAGATATATCATGGGGTTATAATTTTAATCAAACCGTTGGATTGTGGTAATTTTGGGTATGTTATACATACATAAGTTGAGTATATGTCCACAAATTTTGAACCATTAAAAATGCACGAATGATTTGTTGTGAATTTTAAGAGGTGTCGGATTCTGGAAATTAGGTTTATAATTGATTTTGGTGGAAAATTCTAGAATTGAGTGGGCCCCACTTGTGGTTGGTGAAAAAATGTGCTGAATTTTATTTCAAATGTGGTGGGTGGCAATAGTAGCGAAGTAAAGCCATCGTGTAGCGAGTCAAGTCTCGCCTTGCATGGGCTAACATTTTCCTATAAATAGAGGGCTAAGTTAGAATTGAAAATCACACCGTAAACAAAGTTTCCTCTCTCTCTCTCTCTATATTATCGAGGCGTATTTTGTGAGTATTTAGATACTTTGAGAGTCATTGCTCAAGATAAGTTTCATTCAAAGATCACTTCCGACCTTTCCTTCCGGCATCGATTCTTTGAGGTAAGGGATATTATTTTTTTCGTAATGATATTATTTCTTCAATATCATTATGCTGAAATGTTGATCTGAAGTTTTTATCAAATTTGGAAATTTTTCATGTCGGGGTTACTATTCATGAGTTACTATTCACGAGTTACTATTCATGAGTTACTATTCATGAGTTACTATTCACGAGTACTATTCATGAAGCGTGAAGATGTTTTTGTGGAATTTCTATCTTTTGGTGTCGGAGTTACTATTCACGATACGGAACTATTCACGATACTGAAGACTATTCACGATATCTGACTATTCATCGAAAAATAAAATTTCTTCTTTTCGCTCAAAATATCTATTCGGATACTAGCTTTGATTGTATCCATGTTTTGATCATTCTTGAATTTTGCACCACTATGATTATTTTTGAGGTATTGTTGGACATGGATAAAACAAAGTACGAATCCTTAATCCTTAATCCTTGTCATTTTGTTTCAATCGATTCGCTTTTTAAAAATATTTTCATCATCCTCTACCTTAAATGATGATATTATTGAATATCTTTGGCCAGTAGTGAAAAAGATGAATGATTTCGAAGAATATCTTTGGCCCAGTAGTGCAAAAGATGAGTAGGTGTTTAAATGAACATGATCGATCGATGAATATCTTTTGCCTTTAGTGCAAAGATGAGCAGTGTTGAGATGAACATGATCGATTGATGAATATCTTTGGCACTGTAGTGCAAAGATGAATATTTGATTTGAGATGAATATTGATTGATGTTACTGAGGATAAAATATTGATGATGGATCTGTTAAATTCATAGACTATAGTAGATTTCATTCTCTACGTAACTCTTCTATGAATTATTATTTTCCTCATGCGAATATTGATCCGAAACTTGTGGTCTATTGTATTCTATCGATTTTTCCTCGTTGGAGACTAACGATAATTTGTTGTATATTATCTTAGTCATAATATTATTTCTTTGGGCTAGTTGAGCTCACCCTTTTCCTTGTTGTTCCATTTTTCTTCTCGGGAGGCGAGAATGGGTATGGAATGAAGGTTCTAGAGAGAGTTGTTTAGTAGTCCTCACCATTTTGTAAAATAATGTATCAATAATTATGATGGGGATTTATTTACGTGTGGATATTGTCTAGAAGACAATATTATATTTAAACTCATTAAGATATATTGTCGTATTTCACACGACATTTGTATTATTGAAGTTGTAGTTTGCTTCTTATACCATGTATTTGGCGACTCAGAATGGGTGTTGTGTATACCTATTTTGGGGGCGTCACAATATCCACACTCAAATAAAGTTCTCATTACAATTATTGATGCACTATTTTACAAAAATAGTGAGGACTACTAAAACAGCTGTCTAGGACCATCACTCTATACCCCGACTAGTTCATGCTATGTTCTCGCTTCCAGAGAAGAAAAATGGAACAAAAAGGAAAAGGGTGAGCTCAACTAGCCCAGTAAAGAATATTATGACTAAAGATAATATACAACAAATTATCCTTAGTCTTCAACAGGGAAAAATCTGATAGAATATAATCGACAACAAGTTTTAGATCAACAACTGCAGCGGAAACGACAATTCATTAGAAGAGTTAAGTAGAGAATAAAATCTACTATCATCTATGAATTTAAAAGTCCATCATCAATATTTTATTCCTGTAACATCAATCAATATACATCATGAATCAAATATTTATCTTTGCACTACGGGCCAAAGATATTCATTTGTTTCACCAGTTGGTCATGTTCATCTCAACATCTGTTCATCTTTGCACTACGGGCCAAAGATATTCATCAGGTAATCACACATCTTTGCACTACAGGCCAAAGATATTCATCAAGTATCACCATTAAGGACTGAGGATGATGAAAAACATTTTAGAGAACGAATCTAATAAGATAAAAGGACAAAAATTAGAGATTCATACTTTAGATAATCCAAGTTCAAAAACACTCCATAATAAACCATAATGGAGTAAAATTCAATAAGATAGTAACCATAATAGACATCTGGGACCAAAAAGAGAAAATTTCATTTTTCGGTGAATAGTACCGTATTCGTGAATAGTACCGTATACGTGAGTAGTGCCGTATACGTGAATAGTAACCCCGACACAAAAAGGTAACACTACTAGAAATTCAACGTATAGCGACGAGCTATAGCGACGGTCTTAACTGTAAGCCGTCGCTATAGAAGTATCTATAATGACGGTCGACGCGAGGCGAATCATTATATAGTATATCTATAGCGACGGTCGGTATGAACCGCTTCAGTATAGAGGTTTTTAAAACATAAAACCCTCCCACTTTCTCCCAAATCATTTCAGTTCACTCTTTCTCTCTCGTTATGCATTTGAGCAGTGCAAAGAGAACTTAGGGTTTTAGTGCAAAATTGATCGAGAAAATTTTGAGCTATTGAAGCTTAATCAAGGTACTTTTCTCTCGGCTCTTTCTCATTTCCAATTCCTCCACTCCTCCTCACTTTCCACCCTCATTTCCTCATTTCTCATCTCTCTCTCGTCGTCAGCCATCGTCGTTTTTTTGACTGATTTGAGCCCATCATAAAGCGGTGATTGATCGATAATTAGCTTTGTGGCTCAAGTGAGGAGTCGATCTACTGATGAGTTCGTGGCTAGGGTTTTGGATCGGTGGCATCTGGCGCTACTTGGCTTGGGGTAGACGCTAGGTGTTTATGGTATGCTTCTAAATTTGAAATTTGGTGAAATTTTATGATTATAATTTATATGTCGTCCATCTTAAAATAATTTTTTGCTTGAATTTGGTTGATTTTGCTATTCAGTATAATACGATTGTATGATTTTACGTTCAGATTTGCGCCATATAAATTTTTGTCATGTATTGTGATGGTGTAGATAGCATCTCTTGTGATGCGGACCATGCTTAATGAGGAGGTTTCTTATACTGAGGAACCAATTCTTTATCTTCAATTGGCTTTCACAGCATCTTTCTTCGCAGGTGTATTTCAGGCTTCTCTTGGTTTACTAAGGTATTCAATTATGTGTTTTCTACTATATTGTTGAAAAACTGAAAAAAAGTAACTTGATATCAAGGTTACTGGAGAAACAAATACTAGTATTCCACAAGAATCATTTAAAATTGCACAAATAAAAAGATTTAACTATGGCGTGGGGTCACTTTTGCTTATGCTATGACGGTCAGAATCTCATTAAAGACAGTGATTATATTGGAGATTATGATATCAGGGATGGTGATCAGGTTAGTATTGTGTTTTCTAAATATTTATGTTATACAAAGATAATGATCTCAAGTTGAACAGAATTTATCCCTTTCATTCTCTACACCTCTGCAGTATATGAATCCTTGTATGCTTGTATGAATCCCTTTCTAAACTGTAACTATCTCATAAATGCACCTTGATTTTGACAGAAGGAGATTCAGCTAAAGCTCTTGCAGTAAGTTGTTTTCCTCTTGATTCAAGTAATGTAGTTTGGTTTCTTTGCATATAAAGGTTGAGATGATTGAGTTTATATCTGAGATATTTGGACTTTCTGTTGTTGGTCGAAATTATTATGGTGTTTTTCCGTTGAGAGGTAAATTGCTCAAGCTGTTCCGGATGTTGATAGTGGCTTGAATGTCTCGGCTATGTATGAATAATGGCAAGTGTTTTACCCCTTTTGTTTTTGAATAAATTATTTCTTAGAGCATTAATTGATAATTCATGTAGCATTTTGATAAAATAGCCTTGGAGTTTTAATTATTTGAAGTGGCTTTCGAACTTCTAATTATTTGAGTTTTAATTCACGTAGCTAGTTTTTTGTGGAAGTTGTTGGATTTTCTTTTTGTGTAATTATTACCGAGCTTTTTGGTGGGTCAATTTTATTAATTTCAATGATTAGATTGGTTTGCTTTATGCATTTATATAGAAAAATTGAGGAGTCATTTTTCTGTTTAGATCACTTATCATTTCTTCCTTTGGAAGAAAGGAACTCCATTCTTTGACGACCGGGGGATCTATAATGGGCTTACTTGGTGGGGAGCAGATTGACAATGGACAACAACTCACCAAATGTGAAAGTTTTTGACAGTTGTACTGTTGTTCAGAAGATACTCGCTTCTATCGGTCATTTAGTTTATCTACTTTATCATTATCATTTCTTGTCAAGTGTTTACGTGTTGTAAAATTGTAGTAGATAACCATGCAACCATGTGAATATACCATTCATCAAGAAGATAGTGGATATGGTAGGCTTTCACAAGTAATTCACTAGAAGAGTTTGCAAGAAATGAATCTCCTACTCCCCCACCACAACCCAAACCCCAAAAAAAAAAGTGATCATCACGGTCTTTTAAGATATCAATGGGATGTGTGCAGATATTTGGCGGCAAAAAGTGAGGCTGATCACTATTTGAGAGAGCTGAGGAGAGAACGAGAAGAGATCATCACGGTCCACGATCTGAGTTTTATTTAAGAAACACATGCAATTTAATGATGCAGATTAATTAATACACTAGTATTATTGATTTGGAATGAATGTTGGCTTGGAATTGTAATACGAGGTTGCTTTGAGGTTCTTGCAAAATCTTGGCGGATTATGGGATAGAGCCTCATGAATATAGGCCAGTGGTTGATGCTCTCAAGAAGAACCCACAAGCATGGCTTGACTTAATGATGAAGTAAGTAGAGGAATTTGTTTCCTCAATTTTATTTTCAGTGTTAAAAAATACAAATGTCATTTGTTTGTTTTAATAAAGCACTTCATTTCATTTTTACAAAAATCGGTGATGCGCATAATAATGAAAGGAGGTAATGATAGTTGGCAGAAGAAGAATTTGTAACTAATAATGTCAAGTGGTTGTGTTAGTACACTTTTTTTGAATATCAGTCTCACAAGGTTAAATTATTTGCATTTCAGCTTTTGTAATGAAATTTTGGAGTTTCTACACCTATGAAATAGTTCATATCTGATCCTGATTGTGTGTGAATTGTGATTATGTTCTGGCACTGGGGTAAACCTTTGTTTTTTCTTAACTCTCTCCTTGTTTTGGTTTGTGCAGAAACCCATTTGTCGATCTTGGGACGGGATCTTCGTGGCGATCAAGGGCGATATAGATTGTTTTCCTCATCCATCAAAAGGCAACTAATTGAATTTCTTCCCATAAATATTTTTTAAAGCAAATGTTTATCGATTAATGATGATTAACGGGTGCTACAAAATGGTTTCATGAGGTACGATCCGTCAAGAAGGATGCGGTTTGTGTATCGAGGTTACGTTGTTGTGGTGTGATTTTTTGTTGGAAAGGCAAATATGCATGAAATGGGACTCGGAACGATTGGAAATAACCCGAATCATGGGTAAGTTTATTAACCTCTTTTATGTGTTCACCAGAGGGAAAAAAATAAACTGTATTATTGGAACATCTAAATTCTAATGTACCATCATGATTAGGTAATATCTTTTTCTATTTGGAGATTTCCCCTTTCTTTAAAATTGCCTGAGTTTATCATGGATTGCATCCAACAGAGAAAAAAAGATGCAGAATAAACTCTAATCCTATTGTTCTGTTTATAAAGAGAAAGGAACAGATATGCCTTTTTGGAGGTACCATGTTCAGTCAAAAGATTTTAATTGGATTTTTTTGCTTCATTACTATCATAAAGTTTTTACCTTTGGGTTTGATTTCTTCAGTTACATGCTAGGGTGTAGGTAGATTAAGGATTCATTATGTGTGAAATAAAAAACCAAGTTGTGCATGCAAATAGTCTATATATGCTAGTGGTATAGAGTACAGGTTTCCTTGTTCTCTACGTGAGTTTAGGGTCTTAAAGCTTAGCTACTTATTTTGGGCATCAATTGCTGACAGTAACATTTATTCCCTTGTTTTCACTTGAAAATTTTATTAGTGTAGGGTACATTGAATGTGTGTATGTGTAAGCTTGATTGCAAATGCTTATGAGTAGAAACTTTTCTTATTATGAGAAAAGGGCTCCCAAACTGTTAACACATTTTATTTTCAAGGATTATAACATATGTCTATGCAAACGAGTGTATTGCTGCTAACTTAAGTTGTTGACGTGTATATTTGTTTGATCTCTTAAGATGAATGCAAACGCTTATGCCAGAGTATAAAATGTGGACTTATCAGTCGACTGACTGTGGTAATTATGTGCAATACACTCACTTTTATTTGGCTTCAATATAAATTCTTTCATTGTTCTAAGAAGATATGTGTTTGCTTGTAGGGTGACATTCTTGACAAGGCCATGGAAGTCCAGGTTGCAAGAGTAAATGATGTATGTATTGCTCATGTGATCTTCCAATCTTTATTATGGTGCATGTGAATCGTATGCGATATTGTTTTGGATATAGTTTCTTGTTAATTGAGAGATATTGTCACAAAGTAATACCTATATTGTATTACTTTGTGATATCGTTAAATGATATATGACAACAATGCCACTAAGGAATACCTATAGCACTACTGGGGTGGTGTGGGGCGAGTTTATACGTGGAAGTAATACAATAATGAATTGAAATCACAAAGTAATACAATAATGAATGAAAAAAATCATCTGTTCTGGAATTTTAAGGATCTAATTTATGTGCATTCTCATTGTTTGGTTTGCTTTAATTTATGCTTTTTCAGTTTGTCTTCTACTAAGCGACCTAATATGGGATGATGAATGCCCTCAAAGGTCCTGACTCTGCGGTGTGTTCTCAATTATCGGAAGTGCTAGATCGTGATAATATGGACAGTGAATGCCCCTCAGTAGATGGTCATTGTGCAGAATATGAGAGGTTATTGAGTGATATCTACACTAAGATGTCACTCCTTCATTTTATTGAGTAGATGGTCCTTGTGCAGAATATGATTGTAATGTTGTAATGATTGTATTGTGAAAGATTGTAATGTTGTAAAATATCTATTCTTATATTGTAATGTTGTAGTGTGAATGATTTTAAATGATGTATATAATTTTTTTTATATTTTATTTTATATTGTATTTGTGCTTATTGAATAAATGTGCATTATTAATTATTTTTTTTAAATATAAAAAGGTTATAGCGACGGTCATCGACCGTAGCTATAGTGTTCTATAAAACACATCCCTATATAGATTGACGGTCACCGGCGTCATTTATAGATTTTCTATAGCTACTACTGCCATGACCAGTAGCAATAACTCTTAATGACCAGATTAATAAAGTGCAAATACACTATTTTGCCATGACCTATAGCTAGGGTCGGTGACCGTCATTATATAGCCAAAAGACCGTCGCTATAGGGTTTACCGAGCGGGTTCTATGGCGATTTTTTACGACGGTCGCTAAAACCTTTAATGACGGTCTTTTGGTTTATTATAATATGCGGCCATGACCGTCGCTATAGGCTGATTTTCTAGTAGTGTAAAAATTCCATAATAAAATTCATAACAATATCTCAGCATAATGATATTGAAGAAAATAATATCATTTAAGAAAAAAATAACACCCCTTACCTCAAAGAAACCGTACTTCGGAATGGAATATCGGATATGATGCTGAATGAAACTTGTACTGAATAGCAACTCTCAAAGTATTTAAATACTCACAAAATACGCTCGATAATATAGAGAGAGAAAACTTATGTTTCTGGTGTGATTTTCAATTCTAACATAAGCACATATTTATAGGAAAATGCTAGCACGCCGAAGCAGACTTGACCTGCTACCTGATGGCTTTACTTGCTACTATTGCCACCCACCACATTTGAAATAAAATTTGAGCACATTTCTCACCAACCAAAAGTGGGGCCCACCAATTCTAGAATTTTCCACCAAAAATTATTTATAACATAATTTCCGAATCAGTCACCTCTTAAAATTCATAACAAATTATACGTTCAATTTTAACGATTCAAAATTTGTGGACATATACTTAACTTATATATGTATAACATATCCAAAAATCACAACGATCCAACGGTCGGATTAAAAATTATAACTCACGCAATATATCTTAAGAACACTGGTTTGATCTTTTAATACCTCCAATCCGACAATATAATGATAAAACATCTCCACATTAATTCCTTCATTTATAACCACATAAATAAATCCATCACTTATATCCACATCAAATAAATATTTCCTTATCATATAAATCAATAATTAATTATTCACAAATAATATTACAGAATCACAATTATGACAACTTGCATAGACGGTGTGAAAGAGGGGGCTTTACGATAAGGATTTTCTCCTTATGGCGCGGCAATTAGGTGACCAAACCTCTCATTGAAGAACTTTCTAGACATTGCCAATAATGCTATCTAATAATATTATTCAAATAATATGAATTATTGACCTGATAATGGGAAATACTGTGCAATGACAATTATTAAAACAACAATAATATAAAATATCAACGCAACAATTATTGAATCAATAAAATAAAATATTGAACAGTTATTACTGTAACAATTATTAAGTAGTGCCTTCTTACATAAGAATCAATAATTCAAAAATATTGTGCAATACTGGTGCTATATCGCAAGCATCCACGCCAGTATTACTATATTTTAACCACGGCATATTCTAAGTTGTTAATTCGTGAATGATTACGCCGTTATTTATAAAAACTCAAGTTTGTCATTTTATTCATCCGACCGTTTTTCGTTATGGGGCCCAACAACGGTCAGGTAAATGCATTTAATATTCCCGAAAGAAGAATATTCCACGACCAAACGAATATTCCCCGACAAAATGAATATTTTATAACCACTTGCTTATTTTGAAAAATTTGCATATTTCACCCATAACCAAAATATTATATCAAATTAACTCCTTATTATTTCAAGATAATAAATAGAGGAAATTTAATTTTATTTATAATAAGTTGGGGTCTTACATGTACGCTGTTCGATATGCCCATAGGGCATTATCTAGACGCATTGCCCAATCTTTCTGTGACGGATTGACTACCTTTTCCAGAATTCTCTTGACCTCCCGATTCGAGACTTTCAGTTGACCATTGGTTTGGGGATGATACGCGACTGCAATTTTATGACGAACCCCATATTTTGTGAGCAATTTAGTAAACTGCTTATTACAGAAGTGAGTTCCCTAATCACTGATTATTTCCATCGGTGTCCCAAATCGTCTGAAGCTATTTTTCTTCAAAAATCGTAATACGACGTTGGCATCATTAGTGGGTAAAGCTGCGACTTTTACCCATTTGGAAACATAATCGACCACTAGCAGAATGTACTGAATATTGAAGGATGATGGGAAAGGTCCGATAAAGTCGATTCCCCACACGTCGAATAGTTCAACCTCCAAAATTTTGTTAAGTGGCATTTCATTGCGCTTAGAAATATTACCTACTCGTTGACACCGATCACACTTTAGCACATAAAGATAAGCATCTTTGAATAGAGAAGGCCAGAAAAATCCCAATTGCAACACTTTGGTCATTTGTCAGATCCTGCGCGTATTGAATGACCTCAAGTAATCGATGAGTGGCAATGACCTAATATGTTATCCATCTCTTCGTGTGGCACACGTCATTTAATCCTTTGATCCACACAAGTCTTAAACAAAAATGGTTCATCCCAATAATATTGCCTAACATCGTGGAGGAACTTCTTTCGTTGTTGTGAATTCAAATCCGGGGGTAACACCTTACCAACCAAGTAATTCATGTAATCTGCATACCACGACAATGTCGTTGTTACTCGAAGAAGCTGTTCATCCGGAAAACCTCTCATTAATCATGACGTTGTCTTTTTGCTGAACTTCTGTGTTTTTCAATCGAGAAAGATGATCCGCCACCTGGTTCTCGGTACCTTTTCTATCTCGGATCTCCAAATCAAATTCTTGTAGCAACAGTACCCACCGTATTAATCGTGGTTTGGCATCCTTCTTCTCAATCAAATATATAATAGCAGAACGATCAGTGTAGACAATTACCTTGGTCCCTATGAGATATGCTCTGAATTTGTCGAAGGCAAACACAACCGCAAGTAATTCTTTTTCGGTGGTCGTGTAGTTCAACTGAGCATCCATCAACGTCTTGCTGGAGTAGTAGATAATGTGAAAAAAAAAAAATTCGCGACGTTGTCCCAATACTGCTCCAACTGCGTAGTCACTGGCGTCACACATCAATTCAAACGGTAAAGACTAATCGGGTGCCACAATAATTGGAGCTGACACCAATTTCTTCTTTAGTACTTTGAAAGCTTCAATGCATGACTGATCCATCTTGAACGGTACATCTTTCTCGAAGAGGGAACATAAGGTTTCGAAATTTTGCAGAAGTCTTTAATGAAACATCTGTAGAAACCCGCATGTCCCAAGAAGCTCCGAATTCCCTTTACAGATGATGGAGGAGGTAGTTTCTAAATTATCTCAATCTTCGCTTTGTCCACCTCTAACCCTGCTGCAGAAACCTTATTCCCCAAAATTATCCCCTCTTGCACCATAAAGTGACATTTTTCCCAGTTAAGGACTAGGTTAGTCTCCCCGGCAACGGCGCCAAAAACTTGTTGATTGATTTCACAATCAATGAATTTATGCAAGTGTACACAGTCAACAAGTAATAAAGGGATAAGATAAAGTGTCGATCCCACAGATAATTCTAATCAACAAATCCCAACTACTAGCACTATATCAATTCAATTTTATTTAAACAACCATAAATGTAATTTTTCTAAATATGGAAACTAAATTAAACAATTAAATGAGATTATTCTAAAAATAAATAAAATAAATAAAACTAAAAATTTAACAAATGAATTCAGATAAATAAAGATTAAGACTCCAATATCCCTAATTATGAACTATAAATCAATTATCCAATTATTCCAATTATTATGCTTACTGAATTGTTAACAAGAATTCTCAAATGTCAAAAGCCCTTTTCTAAGTGACCAATTAACTTCTATTTAATACAATTATTTTTGCTATATTCCTATGCAAAACAATTAAATTAAACTCTTTCAATCCCAATTCCCACTGTTACATGTAGTGAACAGATATTCCAATTCATTACACGATCATAATTATTCGTCATACAAATAATTAAGCATACATGTTATCATGCCCAGTTCTAACCCTAGACCTCCTCTTCCAATTCCTTCTAGAGTAACAAGGTAATTACTGGCCAAATAATTAAACGAATAACTAATTTATAGACATAGAAGGTTCAATTGAAATCTTAATTAAAGAATTAGTTCATAACAGAATTTAAAACCACAAATCTTTTGCAAATCATCCTTAAGGAATTACACAAATTGAAAATAAGGAGAGGAAGAAACTCTAAAGTAAAATCTTCAATCTTCAAGTAATCCCATGCTTAGTCTTCAATTGTGGTAGATCCCCTTTTAATTCAGCCAATTAGCCTTTATATACTCTTCTCCTCTAATCACAATCCTTTTTCCAATCAACTTGTCAATTAGCACCCCAATTATGCAAGTCAACACGTTGGTCAACACGCGCACGTCTTTGGTCAACTGATGCCGGGCTTCAACGCCCCGACGCTGACATTAACACTAGAACTAGCGCCCCGACGCTGGACTTCGAGATAATTACCAAAATGCCATTTTTAGCTCAAAAATCCCATATTGCCCCTACAGCTCCCAAATCACGGCTGGTCACTGCTATACAATTCAAGGAGTTGGGACCGCCAGAGTTTTTGGGAAAGTCGGAGCCACTTAAGGCAAAAGCTTGGATTAAGCAGATCACCAAAATATGTTCTAGGATGCACAAAGGAGCAAAAGGTTCTCTTCGCCACCTTTATGTTGCATGGAGAGGTAGATTACTGGTGGGAATCTATGAAATGTACTCATCTTTCAGCACTTAAGATGTCTTGGGAGAAGTTCCAGGAATTGTTTAACGACAAGTATTTTCTAGAAAGTATTCGTCATATGAAGGAGGCGGAATTCATCAAACTAGAAAAGAACAATATGACTGTATCACAATACGAGGCCAAGTTTGCGGAATTATCCCAGTTTACATCCCATTTGGTGGATAATGAGAAATGAATGACACGAATATTTTTGAGAGGTTTGAAACCTAAAATTTGTCAATACCTCATTTATCATAAACTTTGTTTGTATTCAGATGTTGTGAATATGAATAAATTATTGGAGCGAGATAATGAGACTTTTCAACCAAAAGACAACAACCGACCACACGATAATAGTTGTACCAATGGTAACAGTCATTGGAGCAATGATAACCAGCGTATAGGAAATTATCATGCCAGAAATGGTAACCACTTCGGTGGTAATCCTGGCCCAGATAATAGGAGAAGTGAAACAAGTGGAAACAACTTTAAAAGGAGAATATTCAATAATAACAACGAAAAGACATCGGCAGCAACACCAACACCCGTTTTTAAGAAAAGAAAATGACCACCAGTTAGATGTTACAGATGCAGAGAAGAGGGACACATCAATCCAAACTTTACACAGCCTTCCAAGGTGTGTTTTAGTTATGGAAATGATGGTCACATAGCTCGATTTTGTCCTGTAGAAAAGTCAATTCGAGTTGTAATGGTGACACCAAAGGCGGCTATGGACAAGTCAAATTCGGTGTTCAGGGGAGAGCTTTTGTCGTGACTTTTCAAAAAGCGAAGAACCCGAACGAAGTTATCACGGGTAAGCTAATCATAAACTTTTGCGAAGTCTATTCCTTATTAGATACCAGTTCTACCCACTCTTTTATTTCACCTGCTTGTGCTCAACGTTTGAACTTGACCCCTGAGATATTAGACTTTGACTTATCTGTTGAAACTCCGTTGGGAGAAACCTTTACATCCACAGTTTATAAATCTTATTTGATTTAAAATTGATTATTTTTGTAAGGTCGTTAGTTTTCATATTCCTAACCAATCTGTTATGAGAATTCAAGAAAAAAAACCATAAAGTCAATCAATGTCATATCAAGCCATAAAGTCATTCGTTTATGGAAAAATTAATGTCAAGCTTTCTTAGCCCATGTCACCGATTTAAACAAAAATACGTCATATTTGAATGATATTTCTGTTGTTAATAAATTCCATGACGTATTTTTTGAAAAACTTCTCGGCCTACCCCTGGAACGTGAAATCGAATTTTGTATTGACCTTAAACCCAGTAAAAAATCCATTTCTAAAACCCTATATTGAATGGTTCCCATTGAATTTCAAAAATTAAAAACCCAACTATAGGAATTGTTAGACATTGGTTTCATTCGTCCTAGTACATCTCCTTGGAGTGCTCCTGTTTTATTCATAAACAAAAATGATAGGAGTATGCAACACTGCATTGACTATCGGGAGTTAAAGTATGTCATCGTAAAAAATAGGTGTGATGCCCCCAAAATAGGTATAAATCACCCATCTTGAGTCGCCAAATACATGGTACAAAATTCAAATACAACTTAATAATACAACTATCGTGTAAAATACGACAAAGCATAAACTGAGAGTTTTAATACGCATATTATCTTCTAGACAGTATTAAAACTCAAATGGAGTCCTCCATACATTTATTATCACAATATTTTATAGAATAGTGAGGACTACTAATGCAAACATCTGGACCGTCACTCCGTTCCCCGACTAGTCCCGGCTACGTTCTCATTTCCTGAAGAGAACAATGAAAGCAAAAGGGTGAGCTCAACTAGCCCAGTAAGAAATATTATGACTAAGATAATGCAGAATAAATTATCGTTAGCCTTCACCAGTGTTAAACTGATAAAATACAATAGACATCAAGTTTAACTACAGCGGAACAAATAATCCATTAGAAGAGTCAAGTAAAGCATGATATCTACTATCTTCTATGATTTAAAAGATTTTTCATCACTTTTATCGCTGAGACTCAGCTTAATAAATAATCCACATCATCGAATCACCCCTGCACTACGGCCAATGATATTCTTTAGTATCACGACCACAAATTATCCATGCACTACGGGCTAAGGATATTCGTGTATTCATCAATGGTCATGATCATGCCAACAACTGTCCATCAATGCTCTATGGGCCAATGAGGACTTTTACCACATCATTTGTAACATTATGGTTATGGTTATACCGAATAATCCCTGGTCAAAATCATACCAAGTCCATCTATGCACTACAGGCCACAGATGACTTTCAACATAATATAAACATGAGGATGATGACAATGATAGAAGAATTCAATAAAACAAGTTCAAGGATAAATTTTTAAAGATTTATAATTTAATTTATCCAGAAATCAATAACATCCAAATTGTCAACATGATACTGCTTTGTGGAGTAAAACTCAAGAATAATATTGTACCAAAATAATTTGGACCGAAAACGATTAAATTTTTATCATGAATAGTACCCCAGGTGAATAGTTCTCGAGTAAATAGTACCCCGTGAATAGTACTTTGGGAATAGTAACCCCGTGAATAGTATTCCGACATTAAAAAGTTAAAACTTATCAAGAATGCTCAGAATAATATTTCCATGGAAAGATACTGGATGAAGCGCAAATATCAAGGATATTCTACTAATTTCATGTATTTTAGAAGCTAAAACTTTAACAAAACAAGTATAGAATTCAAAATCTGAAACGAAATAATATTACTTAACATACTATAGAGTATGAAAGAAAATATTATTTCAAGCGAATATTGAACAAAAATAACATCCCTTACCTTGAAAAGAAGAGTATTCCAACTGGTATAGCGGGGATATTCTTGAAGAAAAATTTCACTATTTTCTACGCACAAAGCTTTCTAAAACTCAAAAGAAATACGCTCAATATTATAGAAGAAGAATTCTCTGATTCTGGTGTGATTTTCAATTCTAACTAAGCATCCTATTTATAGGAGAATGGAAAGGATACTATGCAATAAAATATTCTAATAAAACAAAAACTTTTAAATATAATATAATATATTATATATATATATATTATATATATAACCTATGCAGAAAAAATATCACGGGTGAAAACCCCGTGAACTCATTTTATTTTCTTCTTCCAATTTTTCAAACCTACCTATATATAATAATGAAATAGTACTCCTTCATGTGACAATCCAATTCCCCCCACCCATTCTGACTAACACGTATATATATATATATATATATATATATATATATATATATATATAACAAAATTGAGATAACTTTCCACCGACAATTTTGAAAATGGGTAAATGGGGGACTAAATAATACGCCAAACTTACAGCAAATACTTCATAAAAATCACCTCAATATTTTTAACAACATTTATCATCATTATTATAATTCGCAATATTTAACAACCAGGTCGTTCCCAGGAAAGAGGGGGCTTTCCGATAAGAATTTTTCCTTATTGGCGCAATTAGGTGGCCAAACCTCTCATTGACAGAACTTCTAGACGTTGTCAAAATTGCAAATAATAATATGAATAACTTTGTCATCTCAATTATTGATTTAATAATATATAAAATATCGACAATAATTGAATTAAATAACGTGAGATACTATGCAGCAATTACTGTAGCAATAATTTAACAAAACTTAGTGACTTCTCACGTAAGCATCAATAATCAATACTGTGTGATACTATGTAACCACGCGTATTACTGTACTTTTAACACTAGTTATTCCAACAGTTAACGCTAAAACTTCTGCCATTATTTTCATAAAAAGATATTTCTGTCGTTTTCTCATTCCGACAATAATTAAGTTGTGGGGTCCACCAATGATTGTGCTGTCGTACGAATATTCCCTGTTAAAACGAATATTCCCCGACCAATCGAATATTATATAACAAATTGCTTACTTTGTAAAATTTATAATTATTACCCACAACTTTAATATTATAACAAATCAACACAATAATTATTCAAAATGATATTTATAAAAAAATTCATCTTTATTCATAAAAATTGGGGTCTTACAATAGGTACCTGTTACCTCGCATTGATGACCTATTTGACCAGTTGCAAGGTGCTAAATTCTTCTCAGAGATCGATCTTCATTCCAGATATCATCAGTTAAAGATTAAAATTGATAAGATTCCAAAGACTACTTTCAGAACTCGGTACGAGCATTACGAATTCTTAGTCATGTCTTTTGGATTGACTAATGCTCTTGTTACCTTCATGGATATGATGAACCGAATATTCAAGGAATATTTGGATCATTTTATGGTTGTCTTTATTGATGACATACTCATTTACTTCAAAAGTCGTGAAGATCATGAGAAACATTTGAGGCTGATACTCCAAAAGCTTCATGAAAATAAACTATATGCCAAGTTACAGAAATGCGGGTTCTGGCTTAAGGAAGTAGTATTCCTTGGGCACGTGATATTGAAACATAGAATATCAGTTAACCCGACGAAGATTGAAGCAATACAAAGTTAGGAGCAACCTAAATCTGTAACCAAAATATGTAGCTTTCTAGGCTTAGTTGGTTATTATCGGAGATTCGTGGAAGGATTTTCTCGAATCGCGACTCCATTAACTCAGCTGACTCAAAAAGATACAAAATTTAGTTGGAGCGAGGAATGTGAGAAGAGTTTCCAAGAACTCAAGAGGAGACTCATTTTAGCACATGTTCTGACAATACCCAGGTTCGGAGGTGTAAGACGCCAACTTATTATAAATGAAATTAAATTTCCTCTATTTATTATTTTGAAATAGTAAGGGTAGATTTTTACCCAAATATTTCAAATAAGCAAGTGGTTATAAAATATTCATTGTTGTCGGGGAATATTCGTTTGATATTCTTACTGTCGTGGAATATTCGTACGACGGCGCAACCTTGTGTGGACCCCATTTCTTGACTGAAATTTGATTATAGCCTGTAAAATCGTCCGTATGTGAATTTCGGCCAATTTCTGCTTGGAATTTAAAAAAACTTAAACTTACAAAGTTGTAGGGAATGGAATTTCCTATGGAATAGACATAAGTTTCGAATTTTCTGATAAAAGGGCTATTTATTATGAATTATTGAAGTTTCGAAGTTCCAGAATAATTGATTTTTTAAGTTTTAAATATTTTTTTTAATAAAAACATTTTTTTTTCATTTGGAGGGCCCCATTGGTGTTGTAAACATGTTGAATTCAGTTGTCAAAGAGGTGGGCGTGAATAATTTTTATAAATATATTATTTTATTAAATTTTCTGCTTTGGTGTTCTAAGCATTTTCCTATAAATAGGGTGCTTAAGTTAGAATTAAAAATCACACCAGACACTAAATATTTCTCTCTATATTATCGAAGCGTATTCTTGTGAGTATTTTGATACTTTGAGTGTTGCTATACGGTGCAAGTTCCTTCAACACTATATCGTATTCGATTCCAAATCTTGTCTTTTTGGAGGTAAGGGATGTTATTTTTTATAAATGATATTATTTCTTTCAATATCATTATGCCGAAATATTGGTAAAATTTTTCTTTTGAAATTCTTGTCTTTTTAATTTTGGGTTAGTTCTTATTCACGATACTATGACTATTCACGATATTGACATTATTCACGAATTTATTAATTATTCACGTAAAAATTAAATTTTCATTTTTTATCCAAAATATCTATTATGGATACTAGCTTTGATTGTATCCATGTTTTAATCATTCTTGAATTTTACTTCACTATGGTTATTTATGAAGTATTTTTGAACTTGGACTGTTTAAAGTATGAATCCTTATTATTTGTTCTTTTGTTTCACTGGATTCGTTTTCTTTAAAATATTTTTCATCATCCTCAGTCCTAAATGATGATATTACTGAATATCTTTGGCCTGTAGTGCAAAGATGGTTGATTTTCTTATGAATATCTTTGGCCCGTAGTGCAAAGATGTACATGTGTTGAGATGAACATGACCAACTGATGAATATCTTTGGCCTGTAGTGCAAAGATGAATATTTGATTTAAGATGTATATTGATTGATGTTACAGGGATAAAATATTGATGATGGATTTTTTTTAAAATCATAGAATACAGTAGATTTCATCCTCTACGTAACTCTTCTAATGAATTATTATTTTCGCTGCGAATATTGATTTAAAACTTGTTGTCTATTGTATTCTATCAGATTTTTTCCTGTTGAGGACTAACGATAATTTGTTCTATGTTATCTTAGTCATAATATTCTTTACTGGGCTAGTTGAGCTCACCCTTTTCCTTTTTGTTCCATTTTTCTTCTCAGAAGGCGAGAATGTAGCGAGTACTAGTCGGGGTATGGAATGAAGGTTCTAGAAAGTCATTTTAGTAGTCCTCACTATTTTGTAAAATAGTGTATCAATAATTGTAATGAGAACTTATTTGAGTGTTGATATTGTCTAGAAGACAATATTTGTTTTTAAACTCACAGTTTATGTGTTGTCGTATTTTGCACGACAATTGTTTTAATAAAGTTGTAGTTGATTCTGTACCATGTATTTGGCAACTCAGAATGGGTGTTGTATACCTATTTTGGGGGCGTCACAGGAGGGATTTGTCATCTACATTGATCCTTCAGCCAGAGGTTTAGGATGTGTTCTCATGCAATATGGGAAAGTAATAGCCTATGCCTCACGACAACTCAAAGAATAAGAGAGGAATTATCCAACTCATGATCTAGAGTTGACAGCAGTCATTTTCGTGCTAAAGAGACACTACCTGTATAGGAAAAAGTGGAGATCTATACAGATCATAAGAGCCTTAAATATTTTTTCACTCAACAGGAACTCAAAATGCGACAACGACGTTGGCTTGAGCTGTTGAAAGATTACGACCATACCATTCAATATCATCGTAGAAAAACAAACGTGATAGCTGACGCATTGAGTAAAAGATCATATGTAGGAACAAGTGTGATATTGTCAACAAAAATGCCCATTTTGTATGTTTTAAAAATGATGGAGATTAAGTTAAAAATTCGAAGGACCAATGTGATGATGTCAAATATAAGAGTAGAACCAACTTTAATCGATAAAGTTAAAGCTGCTCAAGCTATAGATCCAGAGCTGATGAATATGAAGAAGAAGGTGCAAGAAGGTACTATTCCAGAAGCAAAAATCAACGAAGAAGGAATACTTTGAGTCAAATCCAGAATTTATGTTCCTAACAACTCTAAATTAAAGTATAAAATCATGATAGAAGCACATAACACACCGTTTGCAATCCATCCCGGGACTACCAAAATGTATCATGATTTTTGACATAAATTTTGGTGGAGCAATATGAAGAGAGAGATCGCGGAGTTTATCTCAAGGTGTTTAACATGTCAACGTGTCAAGGTAGAGCATAAAGTTCCAAAAGGTCCATTGCGACCACTTGAAATTCTAGAATGGAAGTGGGAACACGTTAACATGGATTTCATTATGGGTCTTCCCAAGTGTCAGGAATATGCATGTGAATATTATTCCTTATTTATATAATTTAATAATGAAGTTAATGAATGAATATGCAAATATGTCTGCATTGATAAAAGCTGTAAAGTTCTTAATAGATGATAGACAATATGGACAAGGACTTAGTTTGAAATGATCAAATATGTTAGATTAATCTAATATGAATGAATAGTTTTGTAAAAGTCCTTCAGAAGATCATGATGTACAAGGACAATGAATAGAAAGATCAAACTTGTTAGGTTGATCCTATAAAGATGAATAGATAGGCATGTCTGATTGAAGAGCACTGCACCAGTCACTATAGTCTGCCAATAAAGTAAGGCAGAAACGTAGACTATACTCTGAATCATAGAAGTTGTCTGTCGAGCACCTGTCGAGCTAAAACAAGAATCGTAGGCTTCACTCGAAATCGTGAAGTCTACAAGTCTTCACCAATTAGAATATTAGTTTGCAGAACTAGAGCCAAATTCGTAGTCAGCAAAGTGCTTACATAGCTAAGGCATAATCGTAGAGCACTCTACGATTCTAATCAACAGATGAGCAATCCCGAAGTGTATGAATAGATCTCATCCTCTGGTAAGAGCAGTCAAGTTTCAGAATGTTGTCTACTTGAAGAATATCAAAAATCATTCTCTGTATGACTTGCAAAAAAATAGAATATCAAAGCACCAACTCTATCAGCAAGACTGTTTGAGAAGTAAAAAGCCATTCAAAAGGAGTCTCCTACAAGCGCTCATCAGAAAATAACAATTGTAGTGTTGGCTACAATGATCGTAATGTCTACAAATTAGTAGCAGAGTCTAATAAAGCACTTACAGAGACAAGGGTAAGCATATAGAGGACAGACAAAGAGGATTGTCTATGCTCAGCCTCACCATAAAGAATAATCAAGATATCACAAGGCAGAAATTTAAGGAAACTGAGCATGACTAATCAAAAGAGACATACAGACCAAACGACTAAAGTAGTCAGCCAATTTATTAGTTCTTGAAGCAAGGCAAAGACAAGCATGATCGTAGAAAAGACTGCAAGAGAAAAGTACAAGATGGTACAACATTGTCAAATCACAGAGCTCTCTAGAAATCGAAGAGTTATCAGTCAAGTAACCTTACGATTTCCACAGACAAACTGCGACCAAGTACATGAACGTCAGCACCAAAATCGTAGAGTTCATTTGTCTGATTATTGAGACTTACCAATGTCTAACAATGAAGACCAACATCTGAACATTGCTAATTGAAGAATTCGATGCACTCACCAACATCCTTGGTCTAAACAGAGGAAAGAGAAGAAAATAAAAATGTGACTACCAACTAGTCTGCTGAAAGTGACATTTCAGAGTTGTTAGGTGAAAGAGTAGACTATTGTGTCAGGCAAGTCAAAAAAGAGCTGTCACATCAACCAGAATGTCTACATCAAAGATCTCAAAATATTTGAAGCTTTTCAAGAAACTCTCAACGGCTATATTCCAACGAGAAGATGATGGATGAACCTATAAAGAGCTGAAGCTTCAAAGAGATAAAAGTTTTTGACTTGAGAAGAAGTGAGTCATATGGAGCTTAACAGAGAAAAATGTCTCATTGACAATGAGAATACCATAAGGAGATCATTGAAGCATACCTAATGAGAGTCTTACAGTGACCAAGCTTCAATCAATACAAAGGAGTATGACAACGAAGTGGCATCTGTACTGTGATACCCCCAAAATAGGTATACATCACCTATTCTGAGTCGCCAAATACATGGTACAGAATACAAATACAATCTTAAATATACAACATGAGCTGTGAGTTTTAATACAAATATTATCTTCTAGACAGTATTAAAACTCAAAATAAGTCCTTAATACATTTATTAACACACTATTTCATAGAATAGTGAGGACTATTAATGCTATCGACTGGACCGTCACTCCGTTCTCCGACTAGTCCCTGCTAAATTTTCATTTCCTGAAGAGAACATTGAAAGTAAAAGGGTGAGCTCAACTAGCCCAATTAGAAATATTATGACTAAGATAATGCAGAATAAATTAACATTAGCCTTCAACAATGTTAAACTGATAAAATACAACAGACATCAAGTTTAACTGAAGCGGAACAAGCAATCCATTAAAAGAGTCAAGTAGAGAATAAAATCTACTATCTTTTATGATTTAAAAAGGTTTTTCATCACTTTTATCGCTGAGACTCAACTTAATAAATAAACCACATCATCCCTGCACTACGGCCAATGATATTCATTAGTATCACAACCACAAATTTTTCATGCACTACGGGCCAAGGATATTCGTGTATTCATCAATGGTCATGATCATGCCAACAACTGTCCTTCAATGCACTACGGGCCAATGAGGACTTTAACCACATCATTTGTAACATTACGGTCATGATTATACCGAATAATCCCTGGTCATAATCATACCAAGTCCATCTAATCACTAAAGGCCACAGATGGCTTTCAACATAATATAAACATGAGAATGATGACAATTATAAGACCCCAACTTTTATGAATAAAGATGATTTTTTCTATAATTATCATTTTTGAATATTATGGAATGAATTTGTTATAATGTTATAGTTGTGGGTAGTATTTATAAATTCTGCAAAGTATGCAAGTTGTTATATTATATTCGTTTGGTCGGAGAATATTCGTTTTAGCAGGGAATATTCGTACAACGACGCAATCATTGGTGGAACCCATAACAGAATTATTGTCGGATTGAGAAAACGACAAAAATATATTTATGAAAATAACGGCGGAATTTTTACCGTTAATACTATTGAACTACTCGGTAGTAAAAGTACAGTAATACGTGTGGTTACATAGTAGCACACGGTATTGATTATTGATGCTTACGTGAGAAGTCACTCAGTTATACTCAATTATTACTACAGTAATTGCTGCATCATATCTCTCATATTATTGATTCGATTATTGTCACAATATCATCTGCATAATATGTTATTTTATTGAGACGACAAAATTATTCATATTATTAAATTGTAATATTTACAATATCTAAAAGTTCTATCAAGGAGAGGTTTGGTCACCTAATTGCGCGCCAATAGGGAGAAATCCTTATTGGAAAGCCCCCTCTTTCTCGTGAAATCTAATTGGTTGATAAATATTGTGAGTTATAATATTAATGATGAATGTTATTAAAATTGAAGTTGTGCTGGAGTTGAATTTGGAGACGCGGACGAGATATTTGAGTCCGAAACGATGAAATTAGTAAAAATAGACTATAAACACAAATTTTTTTGGATTTTACTATTTTCGTCAAAGTCAACAGTTGACTTTTTAGGAAAAGTCAAACTTCAAAATTTCAAAATTTATATTTTTGATAAAAATAGTTTCATTGTGTTGGAATTATTTGTGTTAGTGAAAATCGACATTTATTTTGATAATAATTGATGTCCTGGAGGTTATATCAATTAATCGGGTATTTAACTTAGGATAAATAAGCAATTGATTGCTATTATTTCACATGATTATAACTATTTGTTCACATGTGTATACTATTGTTTCACATTCTTGTTAATATTAGGGGAGTTGGTGCAAGATTGATAATACTTGCATGACTAAGTTAAAAATGGAGGTATAGATGGAGGTACTATACTGTAATTCATATTTTCACATGTCTAGAACTATTGATTCACATGATTTACTATTGAATCACATTATTTACTATTAGGGGAGGTGGTGCAAGTTTGATAATACTTGCATGACTAAATTAAAAATTAAGAAAAAGTTGGAGGTATTGTACTGTAATTTTTCGAGCCCCAAAACGTGCAATTATTGAAACTATATTTTTATATAAATAGAAGCTCATTCTTCTTTCATTTCTCACCAATTCACTAAAGCTATAGAGCAATTATTATAGAGAGAAATTATAGAGTGAAAATCTATAAAAGAAGAGAAGCCTGCTACCTCACTACTCCTATATCTAGTTTCATTCAAAGGTAAGGGGTATTATTTCTTTCTTTCGTCTTTATGAAGAGAACTTCTATTATTCTATTCTTTATTATTATGTTGGAATAACCTGGTTATGCGAAGTACCGCATACATGGTGAAATTCTTTCGTTATTCCATTCTTTATTATTACATTGGAACATCTCAGATGTGCTTTTTGTAGGACTGGTTAAAATCTTTATTATTCTGTTGGAATATATCTTATGTCGCGTTTTACTTGGGACTGGTTTAAATCTTTATTATTCTGTTGGAATAACTTTGCTGTCTTGGTCTACCACATGCTTGGTGATTTCTTTTGTTATTCCATTCTTTATTATACTCGGTTGGTTAAAGTTTTGACTTTATACTCCATGAAATTAGTAGAATATCCTTGATATTTGCGCTTCATCCAGTATCTTTTCATGGAAATATTCTTCTGAGCATTCTTGAATTTTACTCTACAAAAAAGTATCATGTTGACAATTTGGACGTTATTAGTTCCTCGATAAATTAATTCGTGAACTTGTTTTATGGAATTCTTATATCATTGTCATCATCCTCATGTTTATATTTTTTTGAAAGTCATTTGTGGCCTGTAGTGCATAGATGGACTTGGTATGATTATGACTAGGGATTATTCGGTATAATCATAACTGTAATGTTACAAATGATGTGATAAAAGTCATCATTGGCCCGTAGTGCATTGATGGACAGTTGTTGGCATGATCATGACCATTGATGAATACACGAATGTCCTTGGCCCGTAGTGCATGGATAATTGTGGTCGTGATACTAAAGAATATCCTTGGTCGTAGTGCAAGGGTAATTGGATGATGTGGATTATTTATTAAGCTGAGTCCCAGCAATAAAAGTGATGAAAAACCTTTTAAATCATAAAAGATAGTAGATTTTATTCTCTACTTGACTCTTTTAATGGATTGCTTGTTCCCTGCCAGTTAAACTTAATGTCTATTGTATTTTATCAGTTTAACATTGTTGAAGACTAATGATAATTTATTCTGCATTATCTTAGTCATAATATTTCTTACTGGGCTAGTTGAGCTCACCCTTTTGCTTTCATTGTTCTCTTCAGGAAATGAGAACGTAGCGGGGACTAGTCGGGGAACGGAGTGACGGTCCAGAGGATAGCATTAGTAGTCCTCACTATTCTATTAAATAATGTGACAATAAATATAATGAGGACTTATTCTGAGAGTGGGTATTTTCTAGAAGACAATATATGTATTAAAACTCACAGCTCTTTTGTTGTATATTAAAGATTGTATCTGTATTCTGTACCATGTATTTGGTGACTTAGGATAGGTGATGTATACTTATTTTGGGGGCGTCACAACAATGATATAAGAATTCAATAAAACAAGTTCAAGAATTAATTTATCCAGGAACCAATAACGTCCACATTGTCAACATGATACTGCTTTGTGGGGTAAAACTCAAGAATGCTCAGAAGAATATTTCCATGAAAAGATACTGGATGAAACGCAAATATCAAGGATATTCAACTAATTTCATGGAGTATAAAAGCCAAAACTTTAACCAACTGAGTATAATAAAGAATGTAATAACAAAAGAAATCACCAAGCATGCGATAGACCGCACAGACAGGTTATTCTAACAGAATAATAAATAATTGAACCAGGTCATGCGTAAACGCATAAACAGGATATTCCAATAAAATAATAAATAATGGAACCGTGTCATGCGTAGAACGTTAAAGACGAGGATATTCCTGAATAATAATAAACAATGAATTCAGTGTCAATGCCAGAAACGCATGTATGTGGATTTTCCAACGAATAATAATAATAGCGGAATCCGAACCAGTGCATGTAGAATTTACGGGGATGTTCCAACAGAATAATAAAGAATGGAATAATGTAAGAATTTCACCATGTATGCGGTATTTACATGATAAAGTTATTCCAACATAATAATAAAGAATGGAATAACAGAAGTTCTTTTCATGAAGACGAAAGAAAGAAATAATACCCCTTACCATAAAAAAAGAGTATTCCGACTGGTAGTGCGAGTATATTCTTGAAGAAAACTTGCACTACGCTCAAAGCTTCTTAAAACTCTAAAGAAATACGCTCAAGATTATAGAAGAATTCTCTGAACTCTGGTGTGGTTTTTAATTCTAACTAAGCATCCTATTTATAGGAAAATAGAAAGGATACTATGCTTCACTATGCAATAAAATATAATATATTCTATTTATAATCAAATAAAATAAAACTTTATAAAAAGTATTCTGTTTTATATAAAAAGATTTTACTATGCAAACACTATGCAGGCACTATGCAAACACTATGCATAATAAAATATAATATATTCTAATTATTGTCTAATAAAATAAATAACTTTATAAAAGTATTACATTTTTTATATAAAAGATTTTACTATCTGCAAAACACTATGCGAGCCTTATCTATGCAAACACTATGCATAATAAAATATAATATATTCTAATTATTGTCTAATAAAACAAATAACTTTATAAAAGTATTACATTTTATATAAAAGCTTTTTCATTTTATTACATTAATAATACTAATAAAACAAAATTTATATATATATATATATATATATATATATATATATATATATATATATATATATATAAACTTCGTGACTTCATAAAAAGACACCTCAATATATCTAACAATATTTATCATTATTTTTATAATTCACAATATTAATCGACCAGGCCGTTCCCAGGAAAGATGAGACTTTTCAATAAGGATTTTTCCCTATTAGCGCGCAATTAGGTGACCAAACCTCTCTTTGGCAGAACTTCTAGACATCGTTAATATTGCAAATAATAATATTAATAACTTTGTCATCTCAATTATTGATTTAATAATATATAAAATATTGACAATAATTGAATCAAATAACTTAAGATACTATGCAACAATTACTGAAGCAATAATTGAACAAAACTAAGTGACTTCTCACATAAGTATCAATAATCAATACCGTAATATTATTATGCAACCACGCCAGACATCGTATTTCTTTTACTACACCGAGTAGTTCAACAGTTTTAATCTGTAAAACTTCCGATTATTTTCATAAAAATATTTTGTCATTTTCTCAATCCGACAATAATTTTGTCAGGGTCCACTAATGATTGTCTTGGTAACGACGATTATTCCTCGTTAAAACGAATATTCCCCGACCAATCGAATATTATATAACAACTTGCGTACTTTGCAAAATTTATAAATATTACCTACAACTATAACATTTTATCAAATTCATACCATAATATTTAAAAAATGATATTTATAGAAAAATCATCTTTATTAACAAGTTAGGTTCCTACAATCTCCCCTTCTTATAAAATTTCGCCCTTGAAATTAGGGTACGTACCTGGTATGTCGAAAAGGTAAGGATATTTTGATTTCATTTCAGATTCTAACTCCCAGGTCATTTCCTCAGTATCGTGGTTTTTCCACAAAACTTTGACTTGAGGTATAACCTTGGAGCGTAGAATATGTTCCTTCTTATCCAAGATTTGAACAGGAACCTTTTCATACATCAAATCTTTCGCTATTTTGTCCGGTTCTAACTCAATAATGTGGTTCGGGTCTTCCACATATTTACGTAACATGGATATATGAAAAATGTTATGAACACGAGACATACTTGGCGGTAAGGCGAGTCTATACGCCACAGTTCCTACTCGATCGAGGATTAAAAATAGGCCAATGAATCGAGGATTGAGCTTTCCTCTCTTTCCAAATCTCGTATCTCCTTTCCATGGAGCAACACATAACAACACATGATCTCCAATATCGAATTGCACGTCCTTTCGATTAAGATCAACATAACTCTTTTGTCGATCTTGTGAGGTTTTTATACGTTGTCGTATCGTTTGAATCTTTTCCGTAGTCATACGTACCAACTCCGGTCCCAACAACGTTGCTTCACCCACCTCATCCCAACATACTGGAGAACGACACTTTCTTCTATACAACGCTTTGAATGGAGCCATGCCAATACTTGCTTGGTAGCTATTGTTGTAGGAAAACTCTACTAATGGTAAGAACTTGTCCCAACTTCCCTTGAAGTCAAGGACACAGAGTCTTAATAAATCTTCAAGAGTTTGAATAGTCCTCTCTGATTGTCCGTCTGTCTGAGGATGATATGCCGAACTAAATCGTAAGTCCGTGCCCATAGCTTTTTGCAAAATAACCCAAAATTATGAAGTGAATCTTGGGTCTCAATCAGAAACTATGGATACTGGCATACCATGTAGTCTTACAATCTCGTTTATGTACATACGAGCAAGACGTTCAAGTGTATAAGTTTCTCAGATTAGTAAGAAATGAGCGGACTTGGTCAATCTATCAACAATGACCCAAATTGCATCTATGCCTTCGTAAACCATGGGAAGACCAAAGAACGTGAAATCCATGGTAATGTGCTCCCACTTCCATTCCGGAATTTCAAGTGGTCACGTAATGGACCTTTTGGTGTTTGATGCTCTACTTGACTTCGTTGACAAGTTAGACACCTTGAGATAAACAATACTTATCTCTCTCTTCATATTGCTCCACTAAAATGTATGATGAAGATCACGATACATTTTGGTACTCCCAGGATGGATTGCAAACGGTGTGTTGTGCGCCTCCATCATGATTTTATTCTTTAAAACAGGGTCATTAGGAACACAAAGTCTAGAGTTGACTCGAAGTATTCCTTCTTCATCGATTCTTGCTTCTGGCATAGCACCTTCTTGCACTTTCTTCCTCATACGCATCAACTCCAGATCTGTAACTTGAGCAGCTTTAACTTTATCAATTAAAGTCGGTTCTACTGGTATATTTGCCATCATCACATGGGTCTTTGGAGTCTTTAACTCTAACTCCATCCTTTGCAAGTCACACAAAATGGGCCTTTGCGTTGTCATTATCGCTTTTCGCATTCAGATATGATCTTTACTAATGCGTTAAACTACTACGTTCGCTTTTCGGGATGGTATTGGATGGTATGATCATAATCTTTCAAAAGTTCAAGCCAACGTCGTTGTCACATGTTGAGTTCCTTTTGAGTGAAGAAATATTTGAGGCTTTTATGATCCGTAAAGATCTCCACTTTCTCCCCATACAAGTAATGCCTCCAAATTTTAAGTGCGAAAACAACAGCTGCCAACTCTAGATCATGATTAGGATAATTCCTATCATATTCTTTAAGTTAATAGAGGCATAAAGGCTATGACTTTCCTATGTTTCATGAGAACACATCCTATCCTTTGCTCAAGCATCATTTGAGATGACAAATCCCTCCGAGCCGGATGGTATTGTCGAGCAGTCTTTGAAATGAGTCTCCTCTTGAGTTCTTGAAAACTCTTCTCACATTCCTCATTCCTACCGAATTTTGTATCTTTTCGAGTCAGCTAAGTTAATGCAATAGCGATTCGAGAAAACCCTTCTACGAATCTCCGATAATAACCAGCTAAGCCGAGAAAGCTACGATTTTGCACATCGATTTAGGTTGCTCCCAGCTTTGAATAGCTTCAATCTTTGCTGGGTCAACAGATATTCCATGACTTGATACTACGTGCCTAAGGAATGTTACTTCTTCAAGCCAAAACTCGCATTTCTTTAACTTGGCATAAAGCTTATATTCACGAAGCTTTTGGAGTATCAGCCTCAAGTTTTGCTCATGATCTTCACGGCTTTTGGAATAAATAAGGATTTCATCAATAAAGACAACCACAAAGTGATCTAAATATTCCTTGAATACTCGGTTCATCATATCCATGAAGGCATCAGGAGCATTAGTCAATCCAAAGGACATGACTAGAAATTCATAATGTCCGTACCGAGTTCTGAAAGCCGTCTTTGGAATGTCATCGGTTCTAATCTTCAATTGGTGATATCCTGAACGAAGATCAATCTTTAAAAAGAATTTGGCTTCTTGCAACTGGTCAAACAGGTCATCAATACGTGGCAATGGGTACCTATTTTTGATGGTGACATGATTCAACTCCCGATAATCAATACAAAGTCGCATACTCCCATCTTTCTTCTTCACGAATAGAACAGGATCACCCCAATGAGACATATTAGGATGAATGAAACCGATGTCTAACAATTCCTGCAGTTGGGTCTTTAACTCCCGAAGTTCAATAGGAGCCATTCTATATGGGGTTTTGGAAATAGGTTTTGTACCGAGTTCAAGGTTGATACAAAATTCAATTTCACGCCCTGGGGGTAGGACAGGAAGTTCTTCAGGGAATACATCAAGAAATTTATTAACAATAGAGATATCATTCAAAACTGACGTATTTTTGTTTAAATCCGTGACATGAGCTAAGAAAGCTTGACATTCGTTTTTCAATAAATGAATAGTATCACATAAGTATCAATAATTGAACAAAACTGAGTGACTTCTCAAATAAGTATCAATAATCAATACTGGTGTCTTACTTATGCAACCACGCCAGCGTATCTTGTATTTTACTAAGAGTAGTTCAGCAGTTTTAAGCGTGTAAAACTTCCGCCGATTATTTTCATAAAAATATTTTTGTCATTTTCTCAATCAAACAATAATTCCGTTTATGGGTCCACCAATGATTGTATCGTTTATTTAATATTCCTGTTAAAACGAATATTCCCAGACCAATCGAATATTATATAACAACTTGCGTACTTTGTAAAATTTATAAATATTACTACAACTATAACATTTTATCAAATTCATACCATAATATTTAAAAAATGATATTTATAGAAAAATCATCTTTATTAACAAGTTAGGTTCTTACATATACTGAGAGCCGGAAGGCCAGTAAGACAACAACTAGAGTGGCAGATCAGAAAGCAGAATACTTGATCTACTCTACGTTTCACCATGAACACACTAAGCTGAAGAGAAGAAGATACAGAGCCGAATCTGTGCACAAGACAACCATTGTTCAAGGACTTCTAAGTACCTAAAGAAGTCAAGCTGATATGCACAGACTTAGTAGTACCTCAACGGTGATAATGTGCAATGCTCAATATCCGATAAAAATAAACATCAACAACAAAGAACAGCAGCACCAAGGGATGAGTCAGAATGCTAAGTACTAACAAGATTTCAAGCTGAACGTACATCTTAGCAGTCCATTAGATGTGATCAAGTACCAATGTTGAATGTCATATGATCACAAGGAGCTGCTAAGTACCAGAAGATGAAAAATCTAAATGTCATCTTAGCAGCTCAACAACAACAACAAACAAGCATCCAAACATCCAAGACCTGAGGGGTCTTTGTCTTTGTAACTAAATCAAAGTCAAGTCTGTTGGGCTTGTTGAGTACCGGAGGGTACAAGAAATTCTAAGTCTGCTGGGCTTAGTCTACAGTTTCCAAGTCTACTGGGCTTGAAGAGTTCTTGGTGAACTAGAGTTCCATGGTTGTTGGTCTTGAAGGAATCTTAGTGATTCGAAGTTGATCAAATCCTTAGTGGAATCCTTGTTTGTTGAAGCAGAAGAGTGGATTAGGAGCATTTAGTCTTTGAACCACTTAAAACTTCTGGTATCATTTACTTTATGTCATTTACATATAGTACTATAACTGATATATCTGCTTGTGTAAGACCCCAAATTTTATGAATAAAGATTTAAATTTCTAAAATATTTTTTTGAATATTATGGTGTGGATTTGATATAATGTTATAGTTGTGGGTAATATTTATAAATTTTGCAAAAGTATGCAAGTTGTTATATAATATTCGATTGGTTTGAGAATATTCTTCTGGCTTGGGAATATCCGGTATGACGACATAATCATCAGTGGACCCCATTAATGTAAGTAATCATCGTAGTTAGAAAACGACATGTAATTATCTTTTATAAAAATAACTGGCGAAAGTGTTACCGTTAAAACCGTTGAACTACCCTAAGTAGTAAAAAGTACAAGAATACGCGTGGTCGCATAAGAAAGTAACACCAGATTGATTATTGATGCTTACGTAAGAAGTCACCGCTTATACTCAATTATTGCTACAAGAATTCACGATCATATCTCTCATATAATTGATTCAATTATTGTCACAGTATCATCTGCATAATATGTTATATTATTAAATCAATAATTGAGACGACAAATTTATTCATATTATTATTTGCAATATTGACAATGTCTAAAAGTTCTGTCAAGGAGAAATTTGGTCACCTAATTGCACACCAATAAGGAGAAATCCTTATCGGAAAGCCCCCTCTTTCCTGGGAACGACCTGGTTGTTAAATATTGTGCGTTATAATATTAATGATGAATAAGTTCGTGTTGATTAAGGATGAAATTGATAGTTCCATTGTGTTGGAATTATTAGTGTTAGTGGAAATCGACATTTATTTCGATAATAATTGATGTCTGGAGGTTATATTGACCAATCAGGTAATTAACCGGATAAATAAGCAATTAATTGCTATTTATTCACATGATTATAACTATTTGTTCGCATATGTGTACTATTGATTCACATTCATTTACTATTAGGGGAGTTGGTGCAAGATTGATAATACTTGCATGACTAAGTTAAAAATGAAGGTATAGATGAAAGTACTATACTGTAATTGTTTTTTTTTCACATGATTTATTATTGATTTACATGATTTACTATTAGGGGAGGTGGTGCAAGTTTGATAATACTTACAGGACCAAATTAAAAATGAAGGAAAAGAGGAAGTTATTATACTGTAATATTTCGAGCCCCAAAACTTGCAATTATCGAAACTATATTTTCTATAAATAGAAGCTCATTCCTTCATTATTTTTCGCCAATTCACTAAAGCTATAGAGCAATTATTATAGAGAGAAAGAAGAAGAGAAGTCTGCTACCTCACTATTCCAGTATCCAGTTTTCTTCTGAGGTAAGGGGTATTATTCTTTCGTATTCATGAAGAGAGTTATTTTCTTTCAATACTCATAAGGGTTGTTATTCCATTCTTTATTATTATGTTGGAATAACCTGTCTATGCGAAGTGACGCATACATGGTGAAATTCTTCTGTTATTCCATTCTTTATTATTTTGTTGGAATAACACATGCATGCGATCTATCGCATTTACTGGTGAATTACTGTTGTTATTCCATTCTTTATTATTTTGTTGAATAACTTTTATGCATGCGAGGCCTATAGCATGCCACGGTGAATTATGTTGTTATTCCATTCTTTATTATTCTGGTTGGAATATCTTGTCTGTCTCACGGATTACGTGATGACACAGTTCCATTCTTTATTATTTTGTTAGAATATCACATGCATGCGGATTACACATGACCTGGTTCCATTTTTATTATTCTATTGGGAATAACCTGTCTGTGCGGTCTATCGCATGCATGGTGAATTCTTTTGTTATTCCATTCTTTATTATTCTATTGAAATAACCTGTCTATGTGGATTACCGCATGCATGGTGTATGATCCTTCGTATTCATTCTTTATTAAATTGTGGAAATGATATGTCTACGTGGATTACCGTATGACAGATGAAAATTCATTTGCAGTTTCGTATATTCTATTATACTCGTATGAGATATCATTTCTTTTGTACTCGTCATGGAATATCATTTTCTTTTATATTTTTTTCACGAGTTACTATTTATGGGTTATTATTCACCCAGTTACTATTCACTCTAGTATTATTCACTCGGGTATTCGGGTCACTTTCCGTGCCATAGTACTATTCACGAGTTACTATTCATGGGTTACTATTCACCCGATTACTATTCACTCTAGTATCATTCACTCGGGTATTCGGGACACTTTTCGTGTCGGGGTATTATTCACGGGGTACTATTTTCAAGATACTATTCACCTGAAAAATATATTTCTTTTCTGTCCAAATTATTTTTGGTACATGAATATTATTCTTGAATTTTACTCCACAAAGCAATATCATGTTGACAATTTAGACGTTATTGATTCTTGGATAAATTAAATTATAGATCTTTAAAATTTATCCTTGAACTTGTTTTATTAAATTATTATGTCATTGTCATCATCCTCATGCTTATATTATGATGAAAGTCATCTTTGGCTTACGTGCATAGATGGACTTGGTATGATTATGACCAGGGATTATTCGGTATAATCATGACCGTAATGTGACGAATGATGTGGTAAAAGTCCTCATTGGCCTGTAGTGCATTGATGGACAGTTTTTGGTATGATTATAACCAAGGATTATTCGTTATAGTCATGACCATTGATGATTTAATGAATATCCTTGGCCGTGGTGCATGGATGATTCGATGATGTGGTTTATTTTTTTTAAGCTGAGTCTCAGCGATAAAGTTGATGAAAAACTTTTTAAATCATAGAAGATAATAGATTTTATGCTCTACTTGACTCTTCTAATGGATTGCTTATTTTCGCTGCAGTTGTTGATCTAAAACTTATTGTCTATTGTATTCTATCAGTTGTTATACTGTTGAAGGCTAAGGATAATTTATTCTGCATTATCTTAGTCATAATATTTCTTACTGGGCTAGTTGAGATCACCCTTTCTTTCATTGTTCTCGTCAGGAAATGAGAATATAGCTGGGACAAGTCGGGGAATGGAGTGATGGTCCAGGATAAATTGTGACGCCCCCAAAATAGGTCCATTCCATCCAACCCATTCTGAGTCGCCAAATACATGGTACAGAAATAACTACAACTTTATTATTACATTTGTCGTGCAAAATACGACAACATATATACTGTGAGTTTAAATACAATTATTGTCTTCTAGACAATATACATACCCAAATAAATCCCCATCATAATTATTAATACATTATTTTACAAAAATGGTGAGGACTACTAAACAACTCTCTCTAGAACCTCCATTCTATACCCCGACTAGTACTCGCTACATTCTCGCCTCCTGAGAAGAAAAATGGAACAACAAGGAAAAGGGTGAGCTCAACTAGCCCAATAAAGAATATTATGACTAAGATAATATACCACAAATTATCGTTAGTCTTCAACAGGGAAAAATCTAATAGAATACAATAGATAACCAGATTTAAATCAACAACTGCAACGGAAAAAAACAATTCATTAGAAGAGTTAAGTAGAGAATGCAAACTACTATCTTCTATATATGAATTTAAAAGTTCATCGTCGATATTTTATCCCCCTGTAACATCAATCAATATATATCCGGAATCAAATATTCATCTTTTGCTACAGCCAAAGATATTCATCGACCGCCATGTTCATCTAAACACTGTTCATCTTTGCACCACTGGCCAAAGATATTCAATAATATCATCATTTAGGACCGAGGATGATGAAAAATATTTTAAAGGAAACGAATCCGGTGAAACAAAGAACAAATATTAAGGATTCAGATTTTAAACAATCCAAGTTCAAAAATACTTCATAAGTAATCGAGTGGAGTAAAATTCAAGAATGATCAAAACATGGATACAATCAAGGCTAGTATCCAGAATAGATATTTTGGACAAAAAGAAGAAATTTCATTTTTTGGTGAATAGTGTCGTATTTGTGAATAGTGCTGTATACGTGAATAGTAACTCCGACACCAAAAGATATAAATTTCCCAAAAAACATCATCACGCTTCGTGAATAGTACTCGTGAATAGTAACTCGTGAATAGTAACTCATGAATAGTAACCCCGACATGAAAAAGTTCTAATTTTGATAAAAATTTCCAACCAATATTTCGGTATAATGATATTGAAGAAATAATATCATTTTGAATAAAATAACATCTCTTACCTCGAAAGACAAGATACTTTAGTTGAAAACAGGATATAGGCTATGACTTGAACTTGCACCATCAGTATAGCAATACTCAAAGTATACTCAAAATACTCACAAGAATAAGCTCGATAATATAGAGAGAAAACTTGATTTACGGTGTGATTTTCAATTCTAACCTAAGCACCCTATTTATAGGAAAATGTTTAGAACACCAAAGCAGAAAATTTAATATAATATATTATAATTTTTCAACAACTTCATATGCACACTAACAATCTGAATTCAGCCTCCTAATCACATGTTAAATGAGTTTCAAAAATGAAAAAAACGTTTTTGTAATTAAAAATATTTTAAACTTCCAAAAATCAATTATTTCGGAACTTCGGAACTTCAATAATTCATAATAAATAGCCCTTTTATCAGAAAATTCGAATTTCATTAATTTTTATAGGAAATTCAATTCTCTACAACTTTGCAGAAGAAAGTTTTTTCAAATTCCAAACAGAAATTGACCGAAATCCACAAACGGACGATTTTACAAGCTATAATCAAATTTCGGTCAATAATTGTGTCCACCAACACACAAAATATGTGTTAAACATTTAATGCCACAAAAATACTCTTCCTCCTCATATACTCATATATCCCACATTCATTATAAAAATATCACCGTTAATATATTATTAAAATAATATATTTAAATGAATTATTTTATCGAGAAAAAGATAAAATATTAATTTTCAACAATTGTCATATTAAAATTTTCTCCATCTATATCCACATAAAATCAATATTTTCCTCATCATATAAATCAATAATTAATTATTCACAAATAATATTACAGAATCACAAGATCGGCAACGGTAGTTCCTCAGAAAGAGGGCTTTCCAATAAAGATCTCTCCTTACTAAGCATGAATTAGGTGACCAAACCTCTCCTTGACGTAACTTTCTAGACATTGCCAATAATGTTATCCAATAATATTATTAGGATAATATGAATTATCGTCAGATAATGGAAAATACTATGTAATGACAATTTATTGAAACAATGGTAATATAAAATATCAATGCAAAGAATTATTGAATCAATAAAATAAAATACTTTGAATAAAGAATTATTGTAACAATTATTGAGTAGTAGTGCCTTCTTACGTAAAAATTAATAATGGTGCAATACCGTGGTAGCTTCTTGTTCAACAACGTGTATTAGTGTGTTTTAACCTGGGTATTCCAACAAGATTAACTGTAACAACTTCTGTGGATTATTTATAAACAACTTATATTTGTCGTTTTCTTCATCCAATCGCTTTCCGTTATGGGGCCCACAAAAATCGCTACCGATTCGCATTTAATATTCTCGATAGTACGAATATTCCACGACCAAACGAATATTCCCCAAATAATAATGAATATTTTATAACCACTTGCTTATTCGAAATATTTGCGTATTTTACCCATAACTATCCATATTAATCAAATCAACCCTTACTATTTCAAAATAATAAATAGAGGAAAATAAATTTCATTTATTAATAATTTGGGGTCTTACATAAATGGCTTTAGTAGTCCTTACTATTCTACGAAATAATGTGATAATAATTGTAATGAGGACACCATTGAGTGTGGATATTGTCTAGATGACAATATTCTTGTTAAACTCTCAGCTATGTTTTGTTGTATTTTACACGACTATTGTATAATTAAGTTGTATTTGAATTTATGTACCATGTATCTGGCGACTCAAGATGGGTGATGTATACCAGTTTTGGGGGCGTCACAGCTTGTGACTAACTCAATATTAGAACTGTGTTTAATGCTTTATCCTTGAAGGGTTTTGTAATCTATTCCGCTAAGCATGTATTGATTCAACTATAAATTTTCTACTAATCACTTAGCAAGTAAAGAAAAAGAAAATTTTTTATAGGATCTATTCAACCCCCCCCCCCCTCCTTCTAGATCTCTTGTGCCTTCGGGAACTAACACTGAGGTTTTTCAAGGCATAAATGCAATTTAGGTCATTTTCAAAAGATTAACCAAGTCTACTCATTTCTGGCCTATACGAGAAAATTATTCACTTGAACGTCTTTCTCGTATATACATAAATGATATTGTAAGACTGAATGGTATGTCAGTATCCATAGTTTCTGATCGAGACCCTAGATTCTCTTCACAATTTTGGCTCAGCTTATAGAAAGCTATAGGCATGGATTTACGATTTAGTTCTGCATATCATCCTCAGATGGACGAGCAGTCAGAAAGGACTATTCACTATAAGAAAAGGGCTATCAACGATCTTTATCGGCCGATCGCATGCGATCAAGAAATCCTTATCGATGATCGATCATGCGGTCATAGAGATCTTATCGTGACCGATCGATGCAGTCATTTGATAGGTGTCGATAATCTGGTCGCTGGGATGCACATCAGCGACCAACCGATAGTAACGACCGAATTCGTCATTTCGGTCGCTAAGCTGAGTCATCATGGTCCAGGGCTAAAGGCTGACGTGGTTCACGTGGCAGCGACTACGATCAGCGACCACCTGTAGTCGCTGATACCCTCAAATGCTTAGCATTCGCTAATAGATATCAGCGACCGCACGCGGTCGCTGATTCTAAAAACCTCAAAACCAGATTTTTGTTGTTTTGCAGAATTCCTAAAAAACTTTTCCTGTTTTGTACCTGCTTTATCCCAACACACATACACAACAATATAAACAATGTGCACAATAATATAAACATCCATCGTCCTCCGACACATACACCAAACTAGTATATAGCCAATATAAACCTTTAAAAACCAATATGAATTGAATAAATAACCACAAATCTAAAGTTTAAGTAACAAACAAACATCCAAAGAATGAATATACAAGTATAAGTTTATCAAATAACTACAAAACAACACTAAATCGGTCGTCAAACATCATCGCCTCCTTGATCACCCTGTAATTAACAAAATAATAAAACAAGTTACAAATATATTGTAACTATGTTGATACTGGTATATATATATATATATATATATATATATATATATATATATATTACGAAAATATACAACAAATTGATTACCTCGTCGTCATCCCCGTGCTGTGCTGCTGCTGCTGCCGCTACTGCAGCAGCTAACTCATCAGAACTCAGAGCCGCCAAATGCCTGCCCAGTATCTTCAGAAGATCTCGATCTCGACATATAGCTCTCACATAGTCAGCCGGAGTATGAACATCTAGATGACTCGATGACTGTGAAGACTGGGTAGCAGAGCTGCCTAAGCCACTAAAGGATAGGCGTCGTCGTTATCCTTGACCTTTGACATAGTTCTTCTTCACAACAGATGCCCTCTCCCACAATTCTAGATCAATTGGCGAACGTGGGGTGCCTTCAGGATAGCGCTCATTCAATAAATGCTTATAAGTATCCTGTCATCATATTAACAATTAAATAGTTAAAAATAAATTGGTCAAATTCTAAAGAATGATGTAAAACTTGATAAACAATAAGATCAAAGTTGTTAAAACTTATTACTGCTATCTGGATAGCATCAGGCAGACCATCACGGGTGGCCACGTACCCATCCAGCCAATGGATAGGCAAACCTTAAAACTGAGACTCCTATACAAAACATATTCCAATATTACTAACTAAACATGTGATATTCTACAATTCATAATTGTAAACATATTAAAACTTGTAAACACGCACACGACGGTGATATGTCAGAATCGTGAAATCGCCGCCTTGTATGTTCCTTTTGCGCTTTTTCGCCATCGGGTACACCCGAGGATCTGTTGGTGGCGGCAGTCTTTCGTCTTTTCACCCAGCTCTCAACTCTCCATTGGGAACACATCTTAGCCCATATGGACTGGGTGCACCACCAGGGGCTATGCTCGTACATGTAATCCTCTCCCTGGCCTGGATGGTCGATCGATGCATTGTGAAGGGCTTTTTGTCGTTCTTTATTCAAATTGTCTTTGGTGCGGACCGCGCATTTCTGCCAAAATAATGTCTTTATCACCGAAGCCCGTGCATCCTCCCATCTATACCTTTTCTATAAATAAAACAACAATAATAACATTACTAAATAATTATCCTTAGAATATTATATTATTTGTCATAATTAAAAAAAACATACCTGAAATTTAGCCCAAACAGCATCCCTGTAGGCGATAGGTGTGCTCTCCCACGTAATCACAGGTGTAGGCCAATTTTATAAACACAGCTGTGATATGCACTTGACAATCTTATTATCTGAAAAATCACTATAATATACAACAATTTACATCAACGATAAGTAGATATATTAAAGCAATTAACATCTAAGTTCTATATATCTTGTATAAATGGAATCTAAAATGCTTATATATAAATGATGCGAGATGTATGTGCTATTTAGAGGAGGGCGAATCTGAATAAGAATCCAATCATCCGGATTAGTAGGGGACTTGGGCACATGATTAGGCCCCCTACCTAAGCCGCGCTTTTTCTGCGCTGCTTCAGAAGCCATCTATATATTACAAATTTCAAGATGTTATTATGAGTTATATTTAATTACATGTATATATGAATATATAAAATGACAATAAACATGACAGTGATATAAACATGTATATATATGAATATAAAATGATAATAAACACAAATTACATTTAAATAGTTACGTACATAAACATTATAATGATATAAAAAACATGTAATGCTAAACATACATTTCATCTGTTCAAGTGTCAATGTCTGATTCTGAATCATCTTGTATACGTATTGCAGATTCATAACCATCATCTGCTTCAGATTCAGTGTCAGATTAAGTCAATAACTCTTCCTCATCAGTATCAATGTCATCTGACACAAGCATTGACTCAGGATCTAATTCATGTGGTTCATCTCCACCATCTAACTGGATTACTTCATTGTCGTCCTCCACATTTATTATAGTTTGACTATGAAGCATCTGGTCTTGGTAAATCTCCCCATTAACTACTTCTACACGACTAGGCGCGGGAGTATGAATTACAACTTTCCAATCTGTAGGCGGTCTATCCCTTTTCCTAACAGGACTAGGAGTGTAGTATACTTGTACTGTTTGAGTTGGTAAAACAAACAATTCGTTGGAGTACACAGACCTATGGAGGTCAATATCGACGATTCCATGTCTGTCAACATGTATCCCTTTTCCTGAATTAAACCAACGCCACTTGACAAAGTTAATATGACCCCCGTACGTACCTTTGTACGATAACTCTACGATTTCCTCCAACTCCTCATAAAAGGCACAACCAAGCTCATTGTAACAATCTCCTTGGACACACACTCCAGAGTTCGTTGTTCTTTTACTGCGCCCATATGCCTTTGTATGAAATTCACAACCATTTATTTTGTAACCATTGCGGCTTACTTGGTCCCTGTCTGGTCCCATAGCTAGGACTTGTACATTAGCCAAAATCGTTGATCCCTCAGTTAAAGCCTAAAAAAACTCCATCTTATTAAATGAAATCATAGTTAATATGGAGTGTATATATATATATATATGTCGTGCTTAAGAAATTGAATTTACTTTGTCCTTTAGCCAAAGTGCAAATTTTTTATCACGATTGATTTGAATATCTTTATCAGTTATGCCGGGATGCTTCACTCTTAACTCGTCATCGCACAATCTATATAATGTTATAAACATTAACATATTGGAATAAATTTTCAACTTAAAAGATAAATTATCAAGTTTACATGTGTACCTCACAAATTCGTCAATCTCCTCGCAATTGAGAAGAATGTAAGTATGTGCAAACATGTAATTCTTGCTCAGAGAGAAATATGCGCTTCCCTTTTCCATAAGCGCGACCCGATAGACCAAATACAGAGAGCCGACCATTTAGTTCAACATTTCCCCCATCATCATGTCTCGATACTCGATTGGCCTTTGTCAAGACTTCGTCCGAAAAATAGTCTGAGACAAACATAGATATCTCATCGAAATTGTATGCCTCACATATCGACCCCTCGACATAAGCTCTATTCTTCATCTTCCTCTTAAGGTTTCCCATCACCCTCTCGAAAGGGTACATCTATCTATATTAAACTAGACCCCCAACACGAACTTCATAGGGAAGATGGATTTGGAAATGCTCCATGGAGTCAAAAAAACCAAGTGGGAATATTTTTTCCAGTTTACACGTGATCTCTATGATATTCTTCTCAAGTACAGACATGTCCTTCTTATTTAATGATTTTGAACATAAGTCTTTGAAGATACGACTAAGATCCGTCAAAGCATCCCACGCATGTCTGTGCGGTCTATCGCATGCATGGTGATTTTTGTTGTTATTTCATTCTTTATTATTCTCGTTGAATATCCCCGCTTCGTTAATTTCTTTGACACGGTTCTATTATTTATTATTCATTTTGAATAACTCCGTCATGCGGTTTATCGCATGAATGGTGATTTCTTTTGTTATTCCATTCTTTATTATACTCAGTTGGTTAAAGTTTTGACTTCTATACTCCATGAAATTAGCGGATACGGACAAAACAAAGTCGGTGGTTCCAAGAATATCGTTTTTCGTGACTTCTCAAAAAGCGAGCAACCCGAACGAAGTTAGCACGGGTTAGTTAATCATAAATTCTTGTGAAGTCTATACCTTATTAGATACCGGTTCCACCCATTCTTTTATCTCTCTTGCTTGCGCTCAACATTTAAATTGACCCCAGAGAAGTTAGACTTTGACTTATTGGTTGAAACTTCGTTAGTAGAAACCTTCGTTACCTTACTAATTATAAATCTTGTTGATTCAAATCGACACTTTCACGTTACATGTCGATCTTGTCTCTTTGAAAATACTGGCCTTTGATGCAATTTTAGGAATTGATTGGTTAACTACTCATCATGCTTTTCATAAGGTTGTTAGCTTTCATATTCCTAACCAACCTGTTATGCGAATTCAAGCAACAAAACCACTAAATTTAATCACTGTTATATCAAGCCATAAGTAAAGAGCCCCGAGCCTTTCGCTGGTAACTTCCTTGTGTGGAATGCACCGAAGCCGAACTTTCCGTAGGGGACGCTGTGAATGACGGTGGCAAGTTGATAGGTATCAATGTGACGTGTTATCCAAGTCTTAGATGAGGATTCACAGTTTTGAATGATATTTCTATCGTTAATAAATTTCTTGACGTATTTCTGAAGACTTCTTGGCCTACCCAGAAGGCGTGAATTGAATTTTGTATCGACCCCAAAGACAAAACCCATTTCTAAAACCCTCAAGTATTTCTTCACCCAAAACGAATGTATAACGTACAAAGACGTTGGCTCGAAGTCATTGAAGATTACGACTATACCATTCAATATCATCGTGGAAGAGCGAACGTAGTAGCCGACGCGATGAGTAGTAAGATCGATATCATTTGAAAAGTGCGATTTTGTTAACACAAAAACCCATTTTGTATAACTTACAAATGATGAAGATAGAGTTAAAGACTACAGGACCCACGTGAAGATAACGAATATACTGAGTAGAATCGACTTTAATCGATAAAGTTAAAGTCGCTTCAAACTACACACCGGAGTCGATGAATGTTCAAGAAGGCGTTATCTCAACCCTCGATTTTAATTGGCCCATTTGAAATCCTCGATCGAGTAGAAGCGTGGCCTATAGACTTGTTTTATCGCTAAGTATGCTGGCGTGTTCATAACATTTTTAACGTGATCGATGTTACGTAAATATGTGGACGACCCGAACCATATTATTAATTTAGAACCAGACGAGATAGTGGATAATTTAACGTATAAAGATGTACCTATTAAAATCTTGAAATATATTCAACACTCAAAGGTTATACCTCAAGAGTTAGAATCGACGAAGTGTCCTTATTTGTTCTAAGATACTGTGAATGCGACGCATAATAGCACCCAAAATAGTGAGAATACATCACCTATTCGCCCCAAAATAGTATACATCAATACGAGTTATCAATACATGCATGTAAACAACTACAACTTTATTATTACAACAAGAAATCGTGAGTTTGAATACAAATATTATCTTCAGATAATATCTATACTCAAATAAATCCTCATCACATTTATTGATACATTATTTTACAAAATGGTGAGGACTACTAAACAATCCTTTCTAAAACCTTCATTCCATACCCCGACTGCAGACTCGCTTATATTCTCGCCTCCCCGAGAAAAATGGAACAAAAGGAAAAGGGTGAGCTCAACTAGCTCAAGAAGAATATTATGACTAAGATAATATACAACAAATTATCGTTAGTCTTCAACAGGAAAAATATAATAGAATACAATAGACAACAAATTTTAAATCAATATTCGCAATGGAAATAATAATTCATTAGAAGAGTTAAGTAGAGAATGCAAACTACTATCTTCTATGTATGAATTTAAAAGTTCATCGCTCATCTTTTATCCCCGTAACATCAATCAATATACATCTGAATCAAATATTCATCTTTGCACTATGTGCCAAAGATATTCATCATTGGTCATGTTCATTTAAACACTGCTCATCTTTGCACTACGGGCCAAAGATATTCTTCAGAAATCATTCATCTTTGCACTACAGCCAAAGATATTCTTAAGAAATCATTCATCTTTGCACTATGTGCCAAAGATATTCCATAATATCATCATTTAAGACCGAGGATGATGAAAAATATTTTTTTAAAGAAACGAATCCAAAGTGAAACAAAATGACAAGGATTAAGGATTAAGGATTCGTATTTTGGTTTTATCCACGCCCAAAAATACCTCAAAAATAATCATAGTGGTGTAAAATTCAAGAATGATCAAAACATGGATACAATCAAAGTTAGTATCCGTAATAGATGTTTTGGACTTAAAAGAAGAAATTTTATTTTTGGGTGAATAAGATCAGATACGTGAATAGTGTCAGATACGTGAATAAAGTGCCGATACGTGAATAGTAACTCTGACACCAAAAGATAGAAATTCCACAAAAACATCTTCACGCTTCATTAATAGTACTCGTGAATAAGAACTCGTGAATAAGAATCGTGAATAAGAATCGTGAATAAGAATCTGAATAAGTAACTCATGAATAAGAACCCATGAATAGTAACCCCGACATGAAAAAGTTCCAAATTTGATAAAACTTCAGATCAATATTTCAAAGATAATGATATTGAAGAAATAATATCATTACGAGAAAAAATAATATCCCTTACCTCGAAAGATCAAGATTTTAATTTAGAATACCGGATAAAGTCTTTGAAGGAACTTGCACCTGCTCTAGCAATACTCAAAGTATACTCAAAATACTCACAAGAATACGCCGATAATATAGAGAGAGAAAACTTCAGCTTTTGGTGTGATTTTCAATTCTAACCCAAGACCCTATTTATAGGAAAACGCTTAGAACACCAAAAAGTAAAATTTAATAAAATATATTATTATTAATAAATTTTCACGCCTCTTTGGAAATCAGATCCCAACATTTCCCACATGCCAACCTTCTAGAAAGAAATGATAAAAAACGTTTTCATAAAATAAATAATTAAAACTTACAAAATCAATTATTTTGAGCTTCGTAACTTCAATAATTCATAATAAATAGCCCTTTCATCAGAAAATTCAAATCATGAGTTTTTATAGGAAATTCAATTTCTACAACTTTGTAGAAGAAAGTTTTTCCAAATTCCAAATAGAAATTGATTCAAATCCACAAACGGGTGATTTTATAAAGCTATAATCAAATTTCACCAATAAATGGGGTCCACCGACATGTTTAACATGTTTTAAACATTTATTGCAACAAAAATACTCTTCCTCCTCAGATACTCATATATCCCACATTCGTTGTAAAATATCACCATTAATATATTATTAAAAAATAATATATTTAAACGAATTATTTTATCGTAAAAAGATAAAATATTAATTTTCAACAATTGTCATTTTAAAATTTTCTCCATCTATATCCACATAAAATCAATATTTTCCTCATCATATAAATCAATAATTAATTATTCACAAATAATATTACGTAATCACAATATCGACAACCAGCAGCCTCCTGTGAAAGAGGGGCTTCCAATAAGAATTTCTTCTTCTCGCAAGCAATTAGGTGACCAAACCTCTCCTTAGATGTAACTTTCTAGACATTGCCAATAATGTTATCTAATAATATTATTCAGATAATATGAATTATTGCTTCGATAATGAAAAATATCGTAATGACAATTATCAAACAACAAAGAATATAAAATATCAACGCAAAGAATTATTAATCTCAATAAAATATCGAATAAAGAATTATCGTAACCATTATTGAGTAATGCCTTCACGTAAGAATCAATAATTGGTGCAATACTGCGTGCTATCGCTCAACAACGCGTATTAGTGTGTTTTAACCACCGGGTATTCCAACAAAGATAATCTGTGAATAACTACGCCTGCTATTTTAAAACAACTTATATTTGTCGCTTTTCATCCAATCGCGCTCGTTATGGGGGCCCACACATGGTCGCTACTTGTCGCATTTAATATTCCCCGACAAGCATTTAATATTCCACCACCAAACTAATATTCCCGACGATAATGAATATTTTATAACCACTTGCTTATTTTGAAATATTTATGATTTAACCCTTAACTATCCACATTAATCAAATCAACCCTTACTATTTCAAAATAATAAATAAAGGAAATTCTTTTTATTTAAAAATTTTGGTCTTACAACCTCCCTCCTTATGAAATTTCGCCCTAAATTGACGACGCATTCGGTGTGTTTCAAAAGGTGAGGATACCTCGCTTTCATTTCCGCTTCCAATTCCTCTGTGTCATTTCCTCTATAAAGCATGATTCATCCACAAAACTTTAACTTGTGGTATGACCTTCATACAGTAGGACATGCTCCTTCCTATCCAAGATCTTGACAAGTACCTCCTCATACGTTAAGTCTTCTGGCTATCTCGTCCTGGTTCTAACTCAATAACGTGGTTCGGGTCTTTCACATATTTATTTAAGTATGATATGTGAAACACATTATGAACACGAGACATACTTGAGGTAACGCAAGTCTATAAGCTACATTTCCTACTCGGTCAAGAATTTGAAATGGACCAATAAATCGTGGATCGAGCTTTCTCTCTTCCCAAATCTTGTAACTCCTTCCATGGAGCAACTCGCAACAATACATGATCCCCTACATTAAATTCCACGCCATTTTCGATGAAGATCCGCATAACTCTTTTGTCGATCTTGTGCCGCTTTGTATACGTTGTTAATCATTTGGATCTTTTCGGTAGTCATACGCATTTAACTCGGGTCCCAACAATGTTGCTTCACCCACCTCATCCCAACATATCGAGAACGACATTTTCGCCCATATAATGCTTCAAATGGAGCCACACCTATACTTGCTCGATAACTGTTGTTGTAGGAGAATTCCACCAATGGTAAATACTTATCCCAACTACCCTTGAAGTTCAGGACACGTAGTCTTAATAGATCTTCAAGAGTTTGAATAGTCCTCTCGATTGTTCGTCTGCTTTGAGGATGGTATGTTTCAACTAAATCAAAACTGCGCTCCATAGCTTTTTGCAAGCTAACCCAAAATCTTGAAGTGAATCTTGGGTCACGATCCCAAACTATGGATACAGTGCATGCCATGCAACCTCACAATCTCATTCACGCATATACAAAGAAGACGCTCAAGGAATAAGTCTCTCCAGACGACAAGAAATGAGCAGACTTGGTTAATCTATCAACAATAACCCAAATAGCATTGATGCCTTGAGAAACCGTAGGAAGACCCAGAACTAAATCCATAGTAATGTGTTCCCACTTCCATTCCGGAATCTCAAGTGGTTGCAACGGACCCTTAGGTACAAGATGCTCGCCTTTTACACGCTGACAAGTTAAACACATCGAGATAAACTTTGCAATCTCTCTCTTCATATTGTTCCACCAAAATGTATGTCAAGATCACGATACATTTTAGTACTTCCAGATGGATTGCAAATGGCGATCAGGTGCCTCCATCATAATCTTGTACTTCAAATCGTAGTCGTTAGAACACAAAGTTCAGAGTGGACTCAAGTATTCCTTCTTCATCAATTCTCGCCCTAATAGCTCCTCCTTTGTACTTTCTTCTTCATACGATCGCCCCGGCCATGGCTCGAGCAACCTTAACTTTTTCTATTAAAGTTGGCTCTACGCGCAGATACTTGACATCATCGCACTCTGCCTCGTGATATGATCTTCTACTCAACGCGCCACCTACCACGCTCGCTTTTACCAGATGGTATCAATAGTGTGGTCGTAGTCTTCAATAGCTCGAGCCAACGTCCGCCAAGATGTTGAGTTCTTTTTTGAGTGAAGAAATATTTAAGGCTTTTATGGTCCAATATATCTCCACTTTCTCCCCCATATAGATAGTGCTCCATATTTTTAGCCAACGAAAACGATCGGGCCGCTAACTCTAGATCATGAGTAGGATAATTCCTCTCATACTCTTTTAAGTTGTCGCGAGGCATAGGCTATGACTTTCCCACGTTGCATGAGAACACATCCTAACCCTTTGCCTCAAGATCGTCAGAGATAACAAATCCATCCGAACCAGATGGTATTGTTAGAACAAAGCCAAATAAGTCTCCTCTAAGCTCTTGGAAACTTTTCTCGATTCTTTCGCTCCAAACGAATTTTGTATCCTTCCGAGTTAATGAAGTTAATGGAGTAGCGATTCGAGAAAACCTTCCACTAATCTCCGATAATAACCAACTAAGCCCAAAAGCTACGACTTCACCACCGACTTTGGTTGTTCCCAACTTTCAGATTGCTTCAATCTTCACGGATCAACAGATACTCCATGTTTCGACACCACGCGCCCAAGGAATGCTACTTCTCAAGCCGTAACTCGATTTCTTCAATTTGGCATATAGTTGGTTTTCACGAAGCCTTTCGAGTACCATCTTCAAATGGTGCTCATGATCTTCACGACTTTTTGGAATATATGAGGATGTCATCAATAAAGACAACAACAACGAATTGATCCAAATATTCCTTGAATACTCGGTTCATCATATCCATGAAAGTCAGCAGAGCATTAGTTAGTCCCGAAAGACATGACTAAGAATTCATAATGCCCATACCGAAGTTCTCAAGGCGCCTTTTGAATATCCTCGCTTCTAATCTTCAAATTGATGATATCCAGAACTAAGATCGATTTTTGAAAAGAATTGTGCCCCTTGAATCGGTCAAACAAGTCATCAATACGAGGTAGAGGATACCTATTCTTGATGGTGACATGGTTCAATTCCCGATAGTCAATACAAAGTCGATACTCCCCGCTTTTCTTCTTTACAAATAAAACAGAGCACCCCAAGGAGATGTACTAGACGAACGAAACCGATGTCCAACAATTTCTATAGTTGGACCTTTAACTCCTCAAGTTCAATAGAGCCATTCGATATGGGGTTTTAGAAATGGGCTTTATACTCAGTTCAAGATCAATAAAGAATTCAACTTCACGCTCGGGGTAGACCGGAAGTTCTTCTGAAATACGTCAGAAAGTCAATAACAACAGAATATTATTCAAATTTGACGTGTCTTTATTCAAATCCATAACATGGGCTAAGAAAGCTTGACATCCGCTTTTTAATAAACGAATAGCTTTTATGATTAGATATGATGTTGATTGATTTTAATGGTTTAGTTGTTGAATTGCATAACAAAGTTGGTTAGGAATATGAAAACTAACAACCTTATTTAAAACAATCAATTTTGGTATGATGAGTAGTTAACCAATCAATCCCTAAAATCACATCAAAAGCAAGTATCTTTAAAGAGATAAGGTCAATGTGTAAGGTAATGGTGCCAACTTGAATCAAACAAGATTTATAAACAAATGGATGTGATGAAAGTTTCTCCTAACTGAGTTTCCACAGATAGGTCAAAGTCTAATTTCTCCTGAGTCAAGTTTAAACGCTGAGCACACGCAGAGAGAGATAAATGAATGGGTAGCACCCAGATCAAGTAAGGTATAAACTTCGCAAGAATTTATAAATATTTTTACCCGTGATCACCTCGCTTGGGTTCCTCGATTATGACCAACCACAACAAACGCCTTCCCTAATCGTTGACTTTGACTTTTTCGGGATGATTTTGAGTCACCGCCCCTCAATGAACTAGGTTTCGCCATCGCATAATCTCGAGCGATATGTCCTTCCTTTCCACAATTATAGCATACCTTGAACTGCTAGGCGCTTTGACCGATATGTCCTCTTTTCCAGATTTGTAGTATACGACCGGTGGTCGTTTCTCCTCCCTTAAACCATTGTCACGCAAGACCGCCATCTTCACATGGTCGTTGTTAAATCTCTCTTTTTAAAATCTCCTCCCCGACTCGCTTCTTCTATTTTCACGGGCTATGATTACCACCAGAGTGGTTACCATTTTCGTCTGTCCATTCGCTTTTCTCCGCAGTTATCATTATTCTCGCTGATCGCTATCTCGATACGATCCTCGTCAGGGTCCTCAACCGACCGCATTTCAAGTATCTCGCCTAATAATTGAGCCTCTGCTTACAACATCCGAATAAAGAGAAAATTTATGAGAAATGAGATATCGACGTACGCCGGGTTTCAAACCTCTAAGAAACATCCGCACATACGCTCCTCATTCTCCACCAAATGAGGTGCAAACTCGATAACTCGCAAACTTTGCCTCGCATCGAGACACCGCCATGTTGTTTTGTTCCAATCGATGAACTCCACTTCCTTCATACGATTTAACACTTTCGTGAAAGTATTTGTCATTAAATAGCTTCAAACGCCTCCCAAGACATACGCCGAAAAGCGGTACCGGATGGTACGCTTCACGCACTCCCACCAAGAGTCCGCTTCGCCATTTTAACATAAAGGTGGCGAATGGAACCTTCGTTCCTCCGCATCCCAAGACATCGAATATCTTGGTAATTTGTTTGACCCATGTTTCCGCCATGATCGGATCCGGTTTTCCTTAAATTCGTGGTCCCAACTTTGAATCGCTTGGTCGTGACAACCCGTGAATTGCTATCATTTCTCCTCAGATTTTGAACACGAAGTTTCTCGCCTCGATTTTGCATGAATCGCAAAAAACTTCTAAACATCCCCTCGCTCATCATCTCGCTTCAATGGTGTTGTTCACAGGAGGAACATTGCCACTGCTCAGACGCTCTCCTCGCTGGTGAGTACAGCATCTCCACGGCCTCATTTCCATTGTTAATATTCTCACGACATTCTCAAACACCGCCATAAAACAAGGGTTAATTAAGGAAATCAATATATCACATAATATCCCTATATATCGACCAACTAACAAATAAGCTTAGTAGGACACACTAACAAGGATTTACCTGCTCTCCCTCCTAGTTCTATTCCCCGATCTCCGCCAGAGATCATATCCTAAGCTCGATACCAACCATGACGCCCCCAAAATAGGTATACATCACCCATTCGAAAGTTGTCAATACATGGTACGTAAACAACTACAACTTTATTATTACAACAAGAAACTCGTGAGTTTGAATACAAATATTATCTTCTAAACAATATCTATACTCAAATAAATCCTCATCACATTTATCGATACATTATTTTACAAAATGGTGAGGACTACTAAACAATCCTTTCTAAAACCTTCATTCCATACCCGACACGTGCATCGCTTATATTCTCGCCTCCCGAGAAAAATGGAACAAAAAGGAAAAGGGTGAGCTCAACTAGCTCAAGAAGAATATTACGACTAAGATAATATACAACAAATTATCGTTAGTCTTCAACAGGAAAAATATAATAGAATACAATAGACAACAAATTTTAAATCAATATTCGCAATGAAATAATAATTCATTAGAAGAGTTAAGTAGAGAATGCAAACTACTATCTTCTATGTATGAATTTAAAAGTTCATCGCTCATCTTTTATCCCTCGTAACATCAATCAATATACATCCGAATCAAATATTCATTTGCACTACTAAAGCCAAAGATATTCATCATTGGTCATGTTCATTTAAACACTGCTCATCTTTGCACTACGGGCCAAAGATATTCTTCAGAAATCATTCATCTTTGCACTATGTGCCAAAGATATTCTTAAGAAATCATTCATCTTTGCACTAAAGCCAAAGATATTCCATAATATCATCATTTAAGACCGAGGATGATGAAAAAATTTTTTTAAAGAAACGAATCCAAAGGAAACAAAATGACAAGGATTAAGGATTAAGGATTCAGTACTTGGTTTTATCCACGTTCAAAAATACCTCAAAAATAATCATAGTGGTGTAAAATTCAAGAATGATCAAAACATGGATACAATCGAAAGTTAGTATCCGTAATAGATGTTTTGGATTTAAAAGAAGAAATTTTATTTTTCTATGAATAGCATCAGATACGTGAATAGTGTCAGATACGTGAATAGTGCCAGATACGTGAATAGTAACTCGACACCAAAAGATAGAAATTCCACAAAAACATCTTCACGCTTCAGCTTAAGCTTAATAAGACTCGTGAATAAGAACTTCGTGAATAAGAATCTCGTGAATAAGAACTCGTGAATAAGAACTCATGAATAGTAACCCCGACATGAAAAAAGTTCTAAATTTGATTGAAAAAACTTCAGATCAATATTTCAAAGATAATGATATTGAAGAAATAATATCATTACGAAAAAAATAATATCCCTTACCTCGAAAGATCAAGATTTTTAATAAAACACCTGTATAAAGTCATGAAGGAACTTGCAATCCGCCTAGCAATACTCAAAGTATACTCAAAATACTCACAAGAATACGCCGATAATATAGAGAGAGAAAACTTCAGCTTTTGGTGTGATTTTCAATTCTAACCAAGACCCTATTTATAGAAAACGCTTAGAACACCAAAGCGTAAAATTTAATAAAATATATTATTAATTAATAAATTTCACGCCTCTTTGGAAATCAGATCCCAACATTTCCACATGCCAACCTTCTAGAAAGAAATGATAAAAACGTTTTTCATAAAATAAATAATTAAAACTTACAAAAATCAATTATTTTGAGCTTCGTAACTTCAATAATTCATAATAAATATCCCTTTCATCAAAAAATTCGAATCTCATGAGTTTTTATAGGAAATTCAATTCTCTACAACTTTGCAGAAGAAAGTTTTTCCAAATTCCAAATAGAAATTGAATCAAATCCACAAACAGGCGATTTTTATTACAAATTTATAATCAAATTTCAACCAATAAATGGGGTCCACCGACATGTTTAACATGTTTTAAACATTTATTGCAACAAAAATACTCTTCCTCCTCAGATACTCATATATCCCACATTCGTTGTAAAAATATCACCATTAATATATTATTAAAAAAATAATATATTTAAACGAATTATTTTATCGTAAAAAGATAAAATATTAATTTTCAACAATTGTCATTTTAAAATTTTCTCCATCTATATCCACATAAAATCAATATTTTCCTCATCATATAAATCAATAATTAATTATTCACAAATAATATTATGTAATCACAATATCGACAACCGTGCAGCCTCCTCAGAGCAGGGGCTTCCAATAAGAATTTCTTCATCGGCCGCAGCAATTAGGTGACCAAACCTCTCCTTAGATGTAACTTTCTAGACATTGCCAATAATGTTATCTAATAATATTATTCAGATAATATGAATTATTGCTTCGATAATGAAAAATATGTGTAATGACAATTATCAAACAACAAAGAATATAAAATATCAACGCAAAGAATTATTAACTCAATAAAATATCGAATAAAGAATTATCGTAACCATTATTGAGTAGTGCCTTCACGTAAGAATCAATAATTGTGCAATACCGCAAAGCATCGCTCAACAACGCAGATTAGTGTGTTTTAACCACCGGTATTCCAACAAAGATAATTCAGAATAACTACGCCGTTATTTAAAAACAACTTATATTTGTCGCTTTCTTTCATCCAATCGCTTTCACATGGGGCCCACACATGGTCGCTACTGGTCGCATTTAATATTCCCGACAAGCATTTAATATTCCATTCACCAAACGAATATTCCCCGACGATAATGAATATTTTATAACCACTTGCTTATTTTGAAATATTTGCATGATTTAACCCTTAACTATCCATATTAATCAAATCAACCTTACTATTTCAAAATAATAAATAAAGGAAATTCTTTTTATTTAAAAAATTTGGGGTCTTACAAAGATTCACGTTATTTGATTCAATTATTGTCGATATTTTATATATTATTAAATCAATAATTGAGATAACAAAGTTAATAATATTATTATTTGCAATATTAACGATGTCTAGAAGTTCTGCCAAGGAGAGATTTGGTCACCTAATTGTGCGCCAATAGGGAGAAATCCTTATTGGAAAGCCCCCCTCTTTCCTGGGAACGACTTGGTCGATTAATATTGTGAATTATAATAATGATGATAAATGTTGTTAAATATATTGAGGTGTCTTTTTTATGAAGTCACGGAAGTTTATATATTTATATATATATATAAATTGTTTTATTAGTATTATTAATGTAATAAAATAGAAAAAAAATTATATAAAATGTAATACTTTTATAAACTTATTTGTTTTATTAGGCAATAATTATAATATATTATATTTTATTATGCATAGTGTTTTGCATAATGCCTGCATAGTGTTTTGCATAGTAAAATCTTTTTATATAAAATGAATACTATTATAAAGTTATTTGTTTTATTAGACAATAATTAGAATATAATATATTTTATTATCATAAGGCTCTGATAGTAAAATCCTTTTTATATAAAATAGAATACTTTTATAAAGTTATTCGTTTTATTAGATTATAAATAGAATATATTATATTTTATTTAAAAGATTTTGTTTTATTAGAATATTTTATTAATAATTGCATAGTAAATCAATATGAACCAATCCATTTAAAAGTAAATCAACTGGACCATTCATGAATTAGTTCTTATTCAGGTTCATTCTCCAATAAATAGAAGCTCATTCCTTCATTATTTCTTACGAATTCACTTTGAAACTCTAGAGAGAGAAACTATAGAGAAAGAAGAAAAGTATTCGCTACTTCACTACTCCTATATCCGGTTTGTTCTAAGGTAAGGGTATTATTTCTTTCAGATTCATGAAGAGAACTTCACATTATTCTATTCTTTATTATTCTATTGGAATAACTCAGATACGCTGTGGCTACCCTATACTTGGTGAAATTCTTACATTATTCCATTTTTATCATTATGTTGGAATAACCTGTCTATGCAAAGTACCACATACATGGTTTAATTCTTCTATGATTCCATTCTTTATTATTTTGTTGGAACATCCTGTCTGTGCGTTTACGCATGACCTAGTTCCGTTATTTATTATTCTGTTGGAATATCTTATCCGTCAAGTATTACGCCTTGATTCGGTTCCATTAATTATTATTACTCGTTGGAATAACTCGTCATGCGATCTATCGCATGCATGGTGATTTCTGTTGTTATTCCATTCTTTATTATTTTGTTGGAATATCCTGTCGGTGCGAATTTCGCCTGACCTAGTTCCGTTATTTATTATTCTATTGGAATAACCTGTCTGTGCGGTCTATCGCATGCATGGTGATTTCTTTTATTATTCCATTCTTTATTATACTAAGTTGGTTAAAGTTTTGACTTCTATACTCCATGAAATTGGTGGAATATCCTTAATATTTGCGCTTCATCCAGTATCTTTTCATGAAAATATTCTTCCGAGCATTCTTGAATTTTACTCACAAAGAAGTATCATGTTGACAATTTGGACGTTATTAGTTCTCGGATAAATTAATTCTTGAACTTGTTTTATTGAATTCTTATATCATTGTCATCATCCTCATGTTTATATTATGTTGAAAGTTATCGTGGCTTGTCAGTGCATAGATGGACTTGGTATGATTATGACCGAGGATTAATTCCAGATAATCAATCGATGGTAATGTTACAAATAATGTGGTAAAAGTCCTCATTGTCCGTAGTGCATTGATGGGACAGTTGTTGGCATGATCATGTCCATTGATGAATACACGAATATCCTTGGCCCGTAGTGCATGGATAATTTATGGTTGTGATACTTAATGAATATCCTTGGTCGAAAAGAGGGGATGATGTGGATTATTTATTGTTTGAGTCCCAATGATAAAAGTGATGAAAAACCTTTTAAATCATAAAAGATAGTAGATTTTGTTCTCTCTTGACTCTTTTAATGGATTGCTTGTTTCTGCACTTGATTAAACTTGATGTTTGTTATATTGTATCGGTTTAACACTATTGAAGGCTAACGATAATTTATTACGTATTATCTTAGTCATAATATTTCTTCTTCGGGCTAGTTGAGCTCACCCTTTTACTTTCATTGTTCTCTTCGTGAAATGAGAACGTAGCGAGGACTAGTCGGGAAAGCGGAGTGATGCAGATAATAGAATTAGTAGTCCTCACTATTACATTAAATAGTGTGATAATAAATGTAATGAGGACTCAATTGAGTGTGGATATTGTCTAGATGATAATATTTTTATTAAACTCACAGCATATGTTTTGTCATATTTTACACGACTGTTGTATAATTAAGTTGTATTTGAATTTTGTACCATGTATTTGGCGACTCAAGATGGGTGATGTATACCTATTTTGGGGGAGTCACACAATCGTTAAGACATGCATCGATCTTTTAGTATCCAAGACCGAACTTCTTCACCATTTTCTTACAAAAGTAATAGTTACTAGGTAATTTCTCACCTTCAAGCAACATACTCTTAATGGCCTTCAAGAGCGACTCAAAACACTCATGGCTCATGTTTTGATAAGCCTTAATATTATGTAATGTCGCCACTGCAGACAATGTAGTGTGTTCGGTGCAACCATGCCACAATGGCTCGCTACCCTCGTCTAACAACTTAAAAAAGTCTTTGGCATCAGAATTCATAGGTTGCTATCTGCCTTGTTCCCAATCAAAATCTGGCCCTGCAATATCATGAACCATTTCATTCATACGATGAGTACTACTGCCCGAATTGTGTACTTCTGTGATGCCACCATCTCTTCTCTTCCGTGCCCACCAGCATTCTTCGTAATTTTTCATGAACCTAGAAACAAGTAAATGATAGTTTACCACGTCTCTGTCCATATAATTTACATTCTTACCCTTCAAACATGGACATCATATCTGTGACTGACCATTCATACATTCCGGGTGACTATACGCATACTCCAAAAACATTTGGCAACCAACTATAAATTCAGCTGTAGCAGCGATCTGGGCACTTGACTTTCGTCGTGCCATCCAAATACGGTCTGAATAGAGGTCCATTATTCCACAGTACCTACTACAGACAACATGAGCTTATTAATGTATAGCATGATTGTAAGCACATGACTTGAGCATACTTGTAACCATATGACTTGAGCATACTTGTAAACATATGATTAACATTTAAGCATATTATCATGTTATTAAATTTAGTATGAGAAACTAAGTAAATGCTACTTAGTTTAATAGTTATATTATATCATGTAATTTATCATGTTATTTCTATTTGTAATAATTACGTTATTTTTGGAGATAAGACACTGGAATCCATGGTTGTCATGCTTTTACTATTATATAGCTAAAATGAGTATTAACGTGCAAGGAAAGCTGTAACATTTCGTATATATGACAAGATGAGACTAAAAACTACAAAGTGGCTTTCAAGACTTGAATAGGTACCTCTTAGTGATTAATTAATAATAATTTTAATTTTGTCTTGGCTTTTGTTGTATATTTGATATTTATTTGAAGTTGTAGGCAATTATGAGATACGTCTCCATTCTTTTCTCATGTCCAAACCTGCAGGCGGACACGGTCCCTAAAAGATTACTGGCCAATTGGGAGACAACATGGCCTCGCCCCGGACTAATTCTCCGATCAAGGCACGCTACTTTTTCAAAATTATTCTCTCAGATATTGTTTCAGATAGTAAAGATGGTATGTATTTGCCAACCCTATATATATATATACCTCAAACTGGTGTATTTTGTTTCTTTATTTTTTTGACGGACTAACCTTGAAATTCTTTCAAGTGACTAGTTATGATTTATTGTGCAACTCGAGGGAAACTTGTGTGTGTTGTTTGTTTAGAGACTGGTTTACCAAACAACAAAAGTCTTTTTAGGAGGCTGGATGCACGACAATTACTTGATAAGATGTATAATGGTCGGCTCTTGCCAAACCCATAGGTATGTTTTGCATTTTTCCATATCATATTATTGTTGGGCTTGCAAGGAGTTCAATCTTTTATTTTTATTTTTATTTTAAATATGGGTAACTATTGTACTAGTAGAATAATCCTTTGTTTTAGGAGACCAAAATGGATTTTAGTGAAGTTGGTGAGGATAAACTCTACAAGGAGTAAGGGGTTTGTTATTTCATATTTACTCTATTTTCTGCTATGGAATGCATTACAATAAGAGACTTTTTTCGCTATGCATAAGTAATGTGAAGAAAAGCCTAACTATTACCCATAGACGATCTTGCACAACAGTCCCAAACATAAGAGTCACTTTCCTCAACTTTGAATTACACATGTGAATTCTCTATCGATGATTTTCCCGATATCATTTGGTTTCTATGAATGATGCATAATTTTTCATAGTAAAGAACATGTTGTTTAGCTCATGTTGTCAAGTGGCTAACAAAGATCAAATGAACATAACAACTACCCACAATAATTGCATGCCCTATATCTTCAATACATAAAACTTACACAGAGAGTATAAAAATTATTGCAATGTTAGGGTGCAAATGAAACCAAAAACCATCTCCAGTTTTATTTCAATACATAAAACTTACACAAAGTGCAAATGAAACCAAAAACCATCTCCAGTTTCTTTCTCACAACATAAAGGCTTGACCCAAAAAAATTACATAGAGACATCAAAACTAGAAAACTATAAAAATTATTGCAATGTTAGGGATATTATGCTGAAAACTATATAATACCCAATTCAGATATCTACATAACACCCAATTCAGAAATCTATATACCACATTCAACATTAATCTTCAAATTTAAAAAACTATAAAAATTATTGCAGTTAGGGTTACCTGTGGGTGGCGGCGGCAATGGCAGTGGTGGCGGCGGCGGGTGGCTAATTCTTCTCCTTCTTCTCTTCTCCCCCTTATCCCTCTTCTCTCTACCTGCTCCCTCTTTTTTTTTCGTCTGTGTCGAGCGAATGACTGATACTGGTTACATTAAGTTTGATCAGCGACTGCCAGTAATGACCGCATGTGGTCGCTAATTTTTAATGATATGGACTTATTCGGTCGCTGATATTAAGTAGTCGAACAAAATCGTCGCGCCAACAATTTCCTGCCAAATTTTTGGAGGCAAAATATAGCTAATGACGACGCGGTGTTGATATTGAATAATAATTGGATTAAATTACTATTCGCAGAAGTTTGTCATTATTACTAATATCAGCGACCGCATATGTGGTCACTGATATTATTGGTCGTTGTTAGGCCATTTTCTTGTAGTGATTTAAACTCTTGAAGATCTATTGAGACTCTGCGTACTAGACTTCAAAAGAAGTTGGGACAAGTACTTACCATTGGTGGAATTTTCTTACAACAACAGTTATCGAGCTAGTATAGGCATGGCTCCATTCGAGGTGTTGTATTGACGAAAGTGTTGTTCTCCAGTATATTGAGACGAGGTGGGTGAAACAACATTGTTGGAACCAGAATTGGTACGCATGACTACGGAAAAGATTCAAATGATCTGACAATGTATACAAACCTCACAAGATCGACAAAAGAGTTATGCTGATCTACATCGAAGGGACGTGGAGTTCAACGTCGGAGATCATGTATTGTTACGTGTTGCTCCTTAGAAAGGATTTATGTGAATAGGAAAGAGAGGAAATCTCAACCCTCGATTTATTGGTCCATTTGAAATCCTCGATAGAGTAAGAACTGTGGCCTATAGACTTGCCTTATCGCTAAGTATGTCTCGAGTTCATAACATTTTTCACGTGTCTATGTTACGTAAATATTTTGAAGACCCAAACCAAATTATTGAATTAGAACCAAATTAGATAGTAGAAGATTTAACATATGAGGAGATACCTATCAAGATCTTGGATAAGAAGAAACATATATATTCTACGCTCAAAGGTTATACCTCAAGTCAAAGTTTTATGGAGAAACCATGATATTGAGGAAATGACCTGGGAGTTATAATCTGAAATGAAAACAAGGTATCCTCACCTCTTAGACATATCAGGTACGCACATCAATTTTGAGGATGAAATTTCATAAGGATGAGAGGTTGTAAGACCCTAACATTTATGAATAAAGATTTAATTTTCTCTGAATAGTATTCTAAATAGTAAGGTGATAATTTAATAAATGCTATAGTTATGGGTGATGTGTGCAAATTTTATAAAGTAAGCAAGTTGTCATAAAATATTCGTTTGGTCGAAAAATATTCTTTTTGTTGGGGAATATTCGTACGACGGCACAATCATTGGTGGAACCCACAACGGTATAACTGTCAGATATAGAAAGCGACAGAAATAATCTTTTTATAAAAATAACGACAAAACTATTACCATTAAACTATTGAAATACCCGGTGATAAATGTACAGTAATACGCGTTGTTGCACGGTAGCACACGGTATTGCACATTATCTTTGATTATTGATTCTTACATAAGAAGTCACTCAATATTTCATTCAATAATTGCCACAGTAGTTGCTGCATAGTATCTCATATTATTGATTCAATAATTGTTACAATAACATCTTCATAATATTTTATATTATTAAATCAATAATTGTCATAACACAGTAAATCATATTATTTAATATGATATTATTATAAGTTAGCATTATTGACAATGTTTAGAAAATTCTGTCGAGGAAATGGGTTAGGTTATCTAATTGCGCGCCAGTAAAGAGAAATCCTTATCAGAAAGCTCCATCTTTATTGGGAATAATCTGGTTGTCAATATTGTGAGTTTATAATAATATTAATAAATGTTGCACAATTCAAAATATATGAATAATTGATGAATAAATTGGTATTGTTCTATTTGATTTTGAAAAATATGGAATTCTTTTACAAGGAGTAGCCCCTCATTTGCCAAAACTTCCAAGAGGCGTGTCTTCCTTTCTTTTTAAACTTTGGAAGATGGAGTTCCCCTCACAAAGGGGTAGTTTTTAATTGGCTAAATATTTTTTTTCTTTTTAATATTGGTATTCCCTTCACAAAGGGGTAGCCTCTGATTGGCTAACCCTTTCTTTTCTTTTAATATTGGCAGTTACCTTCATAAGGGGGTAGTCCCTGATTGGTCAAAAAATTTTAATGGAAACATTTTTATTCTGGCAATGTGTGAAGTGTTTTAAAGGGTACTCCCTTATTGGTTGAAGGTTTCAAATTATATACTGATGAGTTGCAAACCAGTGATAAAAATTCTGTAAGTAACAGACGCATATCTACTAAACCTCGCTTATAAAAAGATACATCTTCAGACGATGAAAAATACACCATCACAATATCAGATATTCTTCTTCTATAATATTGTGCGTATTTTTTTTAGTATAAGGATACTTTGAGTGTAGTTAATAGTGCAAGATTTCTCCATTATACCAGTCAGAGCTAGTCTCCTATTAAGGTAAAGGATATTATTTTCTTTCAACACTCGTAAGTGATATCTTTTTCTTTCATACTCCATATTATGTAAGGGATATTATTTCATTTCATATTCCTAAATTTAAACTTACTATGGCAAGTATTGCTTCTATAATTCCTGAAATCACTATAGGAAAAATCTCTATCTGCGACCAAACCTTTCAGCGACCACCCTTTTCGGTCGCTGATATCAATAATAGTGACTGGCATCTGCGACCGGTATTGCTGTTAGTCGCTAATCTCTATCAGTGACCGCATACGGTCGCTGGCATGAATTTCCCTCCCAAAAATTAGTGCAAAACGTTGACGCATTTGTTTTGTGCGACCAATCTCTATCAGCGATCGCTAGGCGGTCGTTAATGTGTCCACGTCATTAAAAATTAGCCACCGCATGCGGTCGCTGATCATTCTTAATGTTACCAGTTTCAGTCATTCGCTCGACACAGACGTGAAGAAGAAAAAAAAGAGGGAGAAAGGGGGTGAAGAAGGAGAAGCCAACCACCGCCATTGCCTTGCCCATTCCGCCACCGCCTCTCCTATGGACTGTCAATCTCGCTATATGAGGTATTGTAAGACCCCGAAATTTTTAAATAAAAAGGAATTTCCTTTATTTATTATTTTGAAATAGTAAGGGTTGATTTGATTAATGTGGATAGTTAAGGGTTAAATACGCAAATATTTCAAAATAAGCAAGTGGTTATAAAATATTCATTATCGCTTTAGAATATTCGTTTGGTCGTGGAATATTCAGACTGCGTTGGGAATATTAAATTACTACAGTAAATGACCATGTGTGGGCCCCATAACGGAAAGCGATTGGATGAAGAAACGACAAATATAAGTTGTTTTTAAATAACGACGTAGTTGTTAACAGATTATCTTGTTGGAATACTTCGGTGGTTAAAACACACTAATACGCGTTGTTGAACAAGAAGTAATACGGTATTGCACCAATTATTGATTCTTACGTGAAGAAGGCACTACTCAATAATGGTTACAGAATTAATCGCTCAAAGATTTTATTGAGTTAATAATTCTTTGCGTTGATATTTTATATTCTTTGTTGTTTCAATAATTGTCATTACACAATATTTTTCATTATCGAAGCAATAATTCATATTATCCGAATAATATTATTAGATAACATTATTGACAATGTCTAGAAAGTTCTGTCTAAGGAGAGGTTTGGTCACCTAATTGCGGCTACCAAAGAAGAAGAAATTTTATTGGAAAGCCCCTCTTTCTGAACCGCCCGGTTGTCAATATTGTGATTCGTAATATTATTTGTGAATAATTAATTATTGATTTATATGATGAGGAAAATATTGATTTTATGTGGATATAGATGGAGAAAATTTTAAAATGACAATTATTGAAAATTAATATTTTATCTTTTTTCGATAAAATAATTCATTTAAATATATTATTTTAATAATATATTAATCTGTGATATTTTTACAACGAATGTGGGATATATGAGTATACGAGGAGGAAGAGTATTTTTGTTGCAATAAATGTTTAAAACATGTTAAACATGTCATGGACCCCATTTATCGATTTGAAATTTGATTATAGTCGTAAAATCGCCTGCTTTTGTGGATTTCGGTCAATTTCTATTTGGAATTTGGAAAACTTTTTCTTCGCAAAGTTGTAGAGAATTGAATTTCCTATAAAAGCTCATGAGATTCGAATTTTCTGATGAAAGGGCTATTTATTATGAATTATTGAAGTTCAAGCTCGAAATAATTGATTTTTGTAAGTTTTAATTATTTATTTTATGAAAAACGTTTTTATCATTTCTTTCTAGAAGGTTGGCATGTGGGAAATGTTGGGATCTGATTTCCAAAGAGGCGAGGAAATTTATTAATAATAATATATTTTATTAAATTTTCTCGCTTTTTGTGTTCTAAGCATTTTCCTATAAATAGGTGCTTAGGTTAGAATTGAAAATCACACCAAAACTCCAAGTTTTTCTCTCTATATTATCGAGCGTATTCTTGTGAGTATTTTGAGTATACTTTGAGTATTGCTAGATAAAGGCAAGTTCCTTCAAAGACTATACCCTAGATTCTAGCTAGAAGTACTTGATCTTTCGAGGTAAGTGGATATTATTTTTTTGTAATGATATTATTTCTTCAATATCATTATCTTTGAAATGTTGATCCGAAGTTTTATCAAATTTGGAACTTTTTCATGTCTGGGGTTACTATTCATGGGTTACTATTCATGAGTTACTATTCATTTGAGTTACTATTTATGAGTTACTATTCACGAGTTCTTATTCACGAAAGTACTATTCATGAAGCGTGAAGATGTTTTTGTGGAATTTCTATCTTTTGGTGTCTGAGTTACTATTCACGATACTCAGATTATTCAATTTAGAAAAATAAAATTTCTTCTTTTCATTCAAAACATCTATTCTAGATACTAACTCGATTCAGATCCATGTTTTGATCATTCTTGAATTTTACACCACTATGATTATTTTTGAGGTATTTTTGGACGTGGATAAAACCAAGTACGAATCCTTAATCCTTAATCCTTGCCATTTTGTTTCATTGGATTCGTTTTTTAAAAAAATATTTTCATCATCCTCGGCCTTAAATGATGATATTATGGAATATCTTTGGCCTGTAGTGCAAAAGATGAATGATTTCTTAAGAATATCTTTGGCTGTGAGTGCAAAGATGAATGATTTTGAAGAATATCTTTGGCCCGTAGTGCAAAAGATGAGCAGTGTTTAAATGAACATGACTAATCGATGAATATCTTTGGCTGTAGTAAAAGATGAATATATTATTCGGATGTATATTGATTGATGTTACGGGGATAAAAGATAGAGCGATGAACTTTTAAATTCATACATGTAAGATAGTAGTTTGCATTCTCTACTTAACTCTTCTAATGAATTATTATTTCACGCAAATATTGATTTAAAATTTGTTGTCTATTGTATTCTATTATATTTTTCCTGTTGAAGACTAACGATAATTTGTTGTATATTATCTTAGTCATAATATTTTTTCTCGAGCTAGTTGAGCTCACCCTTTTCCTTTTTGTTCCATTTTCTCAGGAGGCGAGAATATAGCGATGATGTACATTAGTCTGGGGTATGGAATGAAGGTTTTAGAAAGGATTGTTTAGTAGTCCTCACCATTTTTGTAAAATAATGTATCAATAAATGTGATGAGGATTTATTTGAGTATAGATATTGTCAGAAGATAATATTTGTATTCAAACTCACAGTTTCTTGTTGTAATAATAAAGTTGTAGTTGTTTCTGTACCATGTATTGACAACTCAGAATAGGTGATGTATACCTATTTTGGGGGCGTCACAGGTATTCTCTCCTTTTTTTTATTAGGTTAATTAAATTTTGTTGTTGTTTGTGGGGCTTGGGTTGGGTATCTTTATTATATGGATTGTTGGTAGGCTTTGCCTCTAATTTTCTATTGGGGGTTTGTTGAATATTTCCATCCCATAGTTTTCCTTGTTATTTTTTGAAAATAAACAAGTCTGGAAGCACTAGGCTTGCTCTCTTAGCTAATATGGTCATGCCAAATGAGTATTATTTGTATAGTTCTTGTAGGTACTTGGACATAATGTTAACTGGGTTTATGTTTTATTTATATACAAGAATCTTTTTATTATTTATTTTATCAATCTTTCTCGTATAATACGTCGCACACCTCTCGCTATTTTGTGCATTGAACTGGTTGATGGGGGAAATTTTGATAATTATAAATCAGCAAGAGTTTTGCATTGTCAAAAATATCTTCAATTTTTTTTCATAACTTTTGGTTCAATGCCTTATTTTCCTATGAATTTGCAGAAAGTTTTAAGACCTTTGCATATTAGATGGAAGCAAAGTGTCCCAAATAGTGTATGATATGCAAAGTTTTAAGACCTTTGCATATTAGATGGGGCAATGCCTAATTGAATTTTGTTTGTGTTTGTGGGTCTTGGGTTGGGTATCTTGATTATATGGATTGTTGGTAGTGTTTTCAGTGAATTTGATCTAGTTCATTGCGACTGTTTCATAGTTTATGGTTAATAGTAATAGTTTATTGATTCAATTTAAAGTGATGCTTTCTTTTGTCTCTGCTGATTGGAGTGGAGGGTCTTAAAATGTGTTGGAGATTTGCATTCAGTTATTGAATTTTATAATTGTTTTCTGTTCTTCGGCAAGTTGAAGGAGAAACAAATGATGGTAATGTCTTTCATGTTAAAAATTGGAGCTTTAACTAGTAATTGTCAGTAACCGACTGAAATATTATTATATATAATGCTGAATTTGGTTCTGATTATGCACCATTCTTCTTTCAAATGTCTTTGTTTGTAATGATAATTTAAGGAGTGGAATATTATAACTTTTAAGTTTGAATTCTTTCACGAGTTATTTTCCCCTGTGACTCAATGTATTGGAATATCAAAGAATTACATTTCACAAACCTAATAACAAGTTTATCCACCTCACACCTAAGTTTGCCTCTTGACTATGATTTGTTCTGTTACTATTCTTGAAATATTATGTTTGATAAGTATTGAGGATGTTGATGTTTAAATTATGTCTACTTGGTTTTCTCAAAAGGCTGATATGGTCATTCATTTTGCACTAAGATTACCTTTTGACTTTTAATAGAGCCTCAATCATTTTGAAACAAAAATAAAACTCAAATGTGAAACCTTTATGAACTAAGCGATACTTAATCCTTCTTCACCACCCCCAATCTCTATCAGCGACCGCTAGGCAAAATTTGAACAAAGGTGTATATTTATATTATACCTACATATATGCAAAGAAAAATAATTTAGACTTGTCCCAATGCATATGCAGACCATGCATGATGCAATGATTTATATTCTACCCCTAGGAATCTATTGTCTTTAGGTTGGTGTCAGTTAAAATATGTAGCATGACAACAATATACCATGCCTTTGGGTAGTCGCGAACAAGCTGTGTAAATTTGTTTTGGCATGTATCCTTGTTCAATTCCCGAATAATCATATATGATGCACACTTATGTTATATATGTACATATACATCTATATGTATTTATAAGCATCATAAATGGGATTGAGCTGAATTGTAAATCTCTAATAAGGGAATACAATAATTCATGTCAACATAGGTACCGTGGTCTCATGGACCTCTATTCAGACCGTAGTTGGATGGCACGACGAAAGTCAAGTGCCCAGATAGGTGTTACAGCTGAATTTAGAGCTGGTTGCCAAGTGTTTTTTGAGTATGCATATAGTCACCCGGAATGTATGAATGGTCAGTCGCAGATACGATGTCTATGTTTAAAGTGTAAGAATGTAAATTACATGGACAGAGACGTGGTAAACTATCATTTACTTGTTTCTGGGTTCATAAAAAATTACGAAGAATGCTGATGGGCACATGGGCAGAGAAGAAATGGTGGCATCATAGAAGTACACAATTCGGGCAGTAGTACTCCTCGTATGAATGAAATGGTTCATGATATTGCAGGGCCAGATTTTGATTGGGAACAAGGCAGAGAGCAACCTATGAATTCTGATGCCAAAGACTTCTTTAAGTTGTTAGAAGATGGTAGCGAGCCATTGTGGCATGCTTACACCAAACACACTACATTGTCTGTAGTGGCGACATTACTTAACATCAAGGCTGATCACAACATGAGCCATGAGTGTTTTGAGTCGCTCTTGAAGGCCATTAAGACTATGTTGCCTGACGGTGAGAAATTACCTGGTAACTATTACTTTTGTAAGAAAATGGTGAAGAAGTTGGGTCTTGGATACTCAACAGATCCTCGGGTGTACCCGATGGCGAAAAGGCTAAAGGAACATACAAGGGCGGCAATATTTCATAGCCAAAGATATCATCGCTGCGAATGGCACGATTTACAAGTTTTAATATGTTTACAATCATGAATTGTAGAATATATATCTTGTTTTTACTTAGTAATATTGGCTGTTAATTTTGTATAGGAGTCTCAGTCTCAAGGTCAGCCTATTCATTGGCTGGATGTATACGTGGCCACCCGTGATGGTCTGCCTGATGCTATCCAGATAGCGGTAATAAGTTTTAACAACTTGATCTTGTTTATCAATGCTTACAGAATTTATTTTTAACTATTTAATTGTTAACATGATGACATGATACTTATAAGCGTTTGTTGAATGAGTGCTATCCTGAAGGCACTCCACGTCCACAAATTGATCAAGAGTTGTGGGAGAGGGCGTCTGTTGTGAAGAAGAACTACATTAAAGGTCAAGGACAACGATGACGCCCATCCTTCAGTGGCTTAGGCAGCTGTGCTACTTAGTCTTCACAGTCATCGAGTCATCCAGTTGTTCATACTTATGCTGACTGTGTGAGAGTTATATGTCGAGATCGCGATCTTCTCAAGATACTGGGCGGGCATCTGGAGGCTTTGAGTCCTGATGAGTTAATCGATGCAAGTGAATGGTAATGAAGAATATGAAGAAAGACATCATGGGGATGTATGACGAGGTAATTAATTTGTTGTATATTGTCGTAATATATACAAGTATCAACATAGTTACTATATTTGTAACTTGTTTTATTATTTTGTTAATTACAGGGTGATCAAGGAGAAGCTACTCAAGACAATGATGCTTGACGACCGATTTAGTGTTGTTTTGTAGTTATTTAATAAGCTTGTAGTTTTATATTCATTCTTTAGATGTCTATTTGTTACTTAAACATTAGATTTGTGGTTATTTATTCAATTCATATTGGTTTTTAAAGGTTTATATACTAGTTTGGTGTATGTGTCGGTGGACGATGTATGTTTATATTATTGTGTATATTGTTTATATTGTTATGTATGTGTGTTGGGATAAAGCAGGTACAAAACAGGTACAGTTTTTTGGGAATTCTACAAAACAGCAAAAATTTGGTTTTCAGTATTTTAAAATCAGCGACCGCATGCGGTCGCTGATAGTTATTAGCGACTGCTAAACATTTGAGGGTATCAGCGACCGCACGCGGTCGCTGATTATAGTCCCTGCCACATGGCCCACGTCAGACTTTGCCCTAAACTATGTTAACTCAGCTTAGCGATCGAAATGACGAATTCGGTCGCTAATATCTGTAGCAGATACGTCGGTCGCTAATAGTGGTCGTTGATGTGCATTCCAGCGACCAAATTTTATGCTGAAAGCCTATCAATGATCGCCAGCGATCACGATCTGATCTGTGATCGCCGCTATCAGCGATAAAGGTCATGTTGATAGCCTTTTTCTCAGTAGTGAATGATTAGAAATTCTTTGAGTTTTACGCTTCATCTAATATCATTTCACTGGAATATTGATTTATACTTTCTTATTAAATTTTAATCTTTTCATGTCGGGGTACTATTCATCTGGGGTATTATTCATCTGGGGTACTATTCATACCGGAGTACTATTCATCCGGGGTACTATTCATGCCGGAGTACTATTCATGACAGAAATTAATTTTAATTTCCTTGTCCAAATTTTCTTTGAAATATGAATTTTAAATATCATTCTTGAATTTTACTCCACAATTGGTGATCATGTTGACAATTTAGACATTCTTGAACTCTAGATAAATTAAATTATAAATCTCTAATATTTATTTTTAATCTCACTTGATTCATTCTTTATATCATTGTCATTATCCTCATGCTTATATTGTGGTAAAAGTCATCTTTGGCCCATATATAGTGCAAAGACAAACTGTTGATTGGTATGATTATGACCAGGAATTGTGTATTGATATAATCATGACCTTTAATGTTACATAAAAGGTTTGTGGTGAAAGTCCTCTTTGGCCCGTAGTGCATAGATGGACACGTGTTTGGCATGATCATGACCACTGGTGATACAAACGATTATCTTTAGCCCGTAGTACATAGATAATTCGTTGATTGTAAATAATTAGTGATTGGTGTTATAGGGATAAAATATTGATAATGAACTTTTAAATCATAGAAGATAGTTAACATCATACTCTTCTTAACTCTTCTAATGGATTGTTATTAATTAATTTTCGCTGCAGTTGTTGATCTAAAACTTGTTGTCTATTGTATTCTATAAGATTTTTTCCTACCGAGGACTAAGGATAACTTGTCCTACATTATCTTAGTCATAATATTCTTTACTGGGCTAGTTAAGATTACCATTTTTTTCATTGTTCTCTTTTAAAAGCGAGAATATAACTGAGACTAGTCGGGAAATGAAGTGATGGTCCAAGATGGTTACTATTGTAGTCCTTACTATTCTATAAAATAGTGTGATAATAATTGTAATGAGGATTTTATTTGAGTTTGGATATTGTCTACGCACTACTAGAAAAATAAGAATACGTGACGGAACTTTGGGACATTTTTTAAAAACAATAACAAAAGATAGTAATTTGTGATGGACTTTTTAAGCAATCACAAAATAATAGTATATATGATGACTCTTAGTGATGACTAATTTTGCCATCAATGTATGATAATTGTGATGGTCATGTCAATCACCAAATTTTTCATGCAGAATAAATTTTCTTTTTGTGACGGACTAAGTCATCACTTATAGATATACCCTTTTTTGTGATTGCATTTAAGCTATCATTAATATTTTATTGTAAGAAATAATCAAAATAATATTTTATGATGGCCATGAAAATCATTAAAAAAGATAAATTTTTGTGACGACTTTTATTTGCAATTACAAAAATAAGGTATTTTGTGATGGATTTTTCAAGCCATCACAAAAAAAATATGATGGCTCACAGTGATAACTAATTTTACCATCATTATAGAGTATTTGTGACTGCCATTATAATCACCAAATTTTATGTGGACTTGTGTAGTAAGTCAACTCACATATATTTCCTTTAATATTTTATTTTAAAATTATAATCATGTTCCGGGCTTTGGTGTATTGGTACTACCCATTATTTAGTTTGCAAATGAGGGGATGATTCGAATCCTACAAGTATCATTTCATACAATTAATATAGTAAAATAAATTGTCCGTAAATAGAAATTCCGTTCTTACCTTTAATCCCTAAAGTTGTGTTTTTTGTAATGACTTTTACGATCATAATAGATTACGTATTAATAAGATTGTATTAATCATCACAAAAACACTAAGCATTTGCGTGATTGCTAAAACTATCACGTAAAGCCTGTCATGATGGGCGTATACAAGACGACCATTGTGATGCTTAAAGTCATTACGTAAACCTTTTGTGATGGTTTTTCTAGTTTTTGTGATGGATTTTGACCATCACAAATGACCATATTTTTAGTAGTGACAAGACAATAGTTGTATTGAAACTCACAGCTTATGTTTTATCGTATTTTACACGACAGTTACTAGTTGTATATAAAAAATTTGTATTTGAATTCTGTACCATGTATTTGGCGACTCAAAATGAATTGTGTATAATAGACATATTTTAGGGACGTCACAAGTTTCACATTTATTGAGAGTACATTTGATATCCATATCCAAATTTATTTGGGGGCTAGTCCTCAGAAAGCTCTTTTATACGGACACTATAATTAAACATGAAAATTGAATATAAATAATTTTAATTTTACCTATTTATATTTTTACCACTAATGTTCGTCCTCAGAAGGTAAAATGGATAGCTTATGTGAAAGACACCGGTCCCGCAATAAGATTAACCCCCATTTTTCCAATATTTTATTTCAAAAAGTATTTTCCCCATAATATTTTATGGTAAAATAATATAATATATATAACGTCACATTATATTTTTATAGTACTATTATATAAATACTCAATAAATTTAAAAATAATTAAATATGGAAATAAAAATATATATTTAAAATTTTTAAATGAAACTCTAAATTATCCATGGAATAAAAATACATTTTTAAAGTTTATAATTTGTCTACAAGAAATTCTTTAATATTAAACGGAGGAAGTATAATTTCTTTTGTTTGTGTTCTCTCTTCGGCAATGGAGTGTTTAGTATGAAGTTGACTTTGGTCAATTGATCAATATAGTGTCAATATGCAGGTTGAGAGGTGATTTCTCTGCGTGTCAGCATTATATTGATCAATTGATCAACTTATCATGTATGAAATTAATTTCATGGTAATCAAATCTCTTCCCCTATATCATCTTAAAAAGATAATCCTTTCTAGGCATATATTTTTTTACTTTTCTTTAGAAATAATTTTTTATGAGAGTATTGATTTTTCTTTTGTTAGTCAATGGAAAATAATATATATATAGAAAGAGAGGAGTAAAAGAGGAATTTGGGCACTTCAACTCATGAGTCAAGTTTTTGAATATTGACTAGAATATAATTTCTTGGAAAATATTGTTGGTCACCAAACCCAAGTCTGCTTTTATATACTTGCATAAAATATTCACAAAAATACATGCATCCCTTTTGAAGACTATATAAATAATATATATGAATCTAGTTAGGATACTCTTCATTATAAATAAAATAGAAAGTATTTATTCTTTGTATAATTTTTATTATCATCTCTCTTTATCATTATTATAATATTATATTTTAACAAATTTAAAATTTGAACCATGAAATGAAAATTCTTCAATTCATTTAATTGAAATAGAGAAGATCCTAATTCATTAAAAAAAAATTAAGAATTTCTTAGATCCATGTGTGAAAATAAAATAAAGCCTAAAAGTTAATTGTGAATACCTATACATATAAATGGACATCATTTTCCCTATGTATTAGAGAAAATCATAACCTACCTAATTATCATGCAAAATTAGTTGCACAACCACAAAATGATCATTAAAATCAGCAGAAAGCTGGTCCAAATTGACGGTCTATCCCTCAAATCAACAGCATGATTTGAAGAAATATCAGACTCAGACAATTCCCCTAATCTGAAATTAGGGTTTGAACCATAAAGAGCTTGAATTCCCCTTATATCATCAAGCCTCAAATCCACCTTCTTGTTTCTAGGTTTCAAACTTGGGTACATTATTGATTCTTTTATAGAATTATGAGCTAAACCTAGCACATGCCCAATCTCATGTGTAGCCACCGATTCCAAATCAACCGCCACATCAGATTTCTCCGTTCTGAAATCTATGGCCCACGTCTCGGCCGCATCAAGATGAAATTTACCACTCTCCGGTGAAAATGCATGGGCTAAAACCCCTAGAACTCCATCAAACGGCTCTCCGTCGCCGTGATCACCGCTATAAAACCCTATTTTGATATCTGCGTGTTCGTATTGGTTAGTTTCCAAAAAAGTAACCGGAATAACTGATGCCCAACGGTTGAAAGCACGTGTAAATACTACTTTAATATCAACCAAGCTCAAAGATTTTATCATATTCTCCGGCGAGAACGCGTAGGTGAGTGTCATTGGAATTTTACGTGTCCATCTCGGCCGGCCGGTAAAATATTCATACTTTCTTTTATCATGCAACGTAATTGATGCGTCAGACACACCACATCTAGGTGACATTATGTGAGAGAGCGTGACAGAGTCAAGTTTTTCCAAAACGGATAACCCGAGTTTTACTTGATACCGGTTTATTGCATGCTCCAAATGATCATCAAACTTATCGGAAAAATTCGTCTCTTGCATGGCTAGATAACCGAAGCGATGGAAGTACTTCTTGAGCTCAGACATGCCGTTGACGTGGCTGCCTTTCCTCACATCTCGGAACCTTTTGAAATCATGCCACGTATGACTATGGTTTTTTGCAGTTGCGACAGTTATAGGCTTTCCAATAAAGGCTGGAGTTGTTTTGGCTGGAATGCATGTCGGCCGGAGAATGAAGAAGACAAGAGAGAAGAAAGCAAAGAATGGAAACATGGTAGTTAGGGTCGGAGATATGAAGGTTACCTAGCTTTATTATAAAGGAAAGGTGAAGAGGTGATCATAAAATAACTATGATTTGGAAAGTTGATCAGTCAAATACATAATTAGGGTATGACTAATACATGCATGTTGACTCAAAAAGTGAGCATAATTGATAATTAAGAAACAATAAGATTAAATGAATTTGTTGTAACTAAACCATTTAATTAATAAAACATAATGGTTGCTTAAACTAGAGGAAATAGAAAAATGGATAGACCTAATAACCTAAACCATATAATCATTGATATATTTGGCATTAAAATATAATTATTTTGAGCAATAATAATTTTGTAAATAATTTGAGACAAAATAATAATAATACAATAGATACAAAAATGACAATTTTTACTATATGACGATTGGGGGTATGGTTTGTTTGGTTTTGAAGTGAAGAATGGGCAACGGTTTGAAGCAAAGTAGATGGTATAATGGTCGTCATATCATTGTTGTGGCTTCGTCTCTGTTACTACTACTACTACTATTATTTTTTTGTGACTTTTCCCCCTCTCACACGCACAAAAACTCACAGTTTGCTTTGGACGTGTTGAGGACTCAAGAATAAGTCAGATTTTGTGAGAAAGAGTTTCATACATTAATATTAGCACGTGTACAAGACTCAAAGCTAACCTTTAGAAACAAGTTTTGTGTAAAAGGAAAGTAAATTTTAGATATGAATTTGTTTAATTTTTAATCAATAAAATTATAGATATTAATTATTCACAATCTAAAAAGTTATTATTGTTAGAAAATAACAACGCAGCCAAAATAATAATAAATAAAAAATCGAAAGAAAATAATTACATAAGACAAAATTTAACGTTAGGTTATTTTGTTGTAATCCGCTTTATAGTATTATATAGAACAACAATATTACTGTCTGAAGCGAATAGTTGGCCACTCTTTCCTTAAGACTATATTTGTTCCTTATTTTTTCTACACAGGTTTACTGCGAATTAGTCTTTCAAGATAAGACAGGCTCAGACTAGAATTTGTTGTGTAGAAACAAAAATAGTGCAAACTATAATTGAGAGAGAAGAAAATATAACAAGAAAATTATTTAGAATAATTTTCTATGAACTTGAAAATAATTTAGAATGATTTGAGAATTTAAGAACTTGAGAAGGATTGAAGTTGTTGATGTAAGTTTGGGTTAGATTGACAACCTATTTATAGGTTTCCAAACACCCCTTGAAGAGTTGTGTTGATATCCAAACATGGCATCCCAATTCTTGTTGCCATGACTTGAATCCAAGTCCTTAATATCAACACATCTCTCTTATCCAACTGAACCAATATTAATTGTTGGTTACATAGATAACATATAATATATTTATTATATACTTTTAAATAATGAAAATATCCAACAAATTTTACGGTCGACGATTGATAAATTTCACTCTTTTAGAAAATTCGTATATTCTACAATTGCAGGATCTCCTTCTTATATAACACAATATAAAATTCAACTTGAAAGTACAAAATTATCTTTTGAGTAGCTTTACAATCTCATCTAAATTAAAATTCAGATAAGACTTCACCAATAACTATAAATTACAAGATTTAATATTATTAACCTTTAAATGAATCATACAATTAATTTGATATTAATTCTCATATTGTATAACGGAGTTAGTATATGATTTCTTTAATCATAATAAACGATAAAAAAAAAATATAACTAGTCATTATAATTCCCACCATTTAAGACAAAAAAAAAAAAAAAAAAAAAAAAAGAAGAAGAAAGATAACTAGTCATCGGCCGGACAAAAGGCTCAAATCTGCATCAACCTCTCTCATCGGAATTGGGTTATTCCGTTTTAGTATGGACTTTGGGATAAACTGTACACCAAAAAAGTCCAAAAAAATAACTTACACCAATTGAATCCCAATTTGGTCCGAACTTTACCAGTACTTGGGGCCTTAACATGCTGAGCAACATAATTGGGCTTTTGAATCTTTTGATGCCATTTTATTATTTCTTTTATTATTTCTTTCAATTTTCTTTCTTTACAATAATATACAATAAATAGTAAATAATTATAAGAATAGTACATCAATAAAATAATTAAGATTATAGTGGAATAATATATAATAATATCAAGAATAGTGTAATACACGTCATATTATCCAACCCAACAAAAATAGAAAACCCTTCAAACAAGGTGAAATTAAATCCACTTCATATCATTCAAACGCTGAAATCATGGGGGAGTAACTGCCATTATCGGCAATTACCAATTCTTTTCAAACTACAGCTTTGAAATTCACAAATTCGTCTGGCGTGTCCGCTCCACCAACACCAAGTGCGTCGGTCTCCAGTTCCCCGAATGCCTCCTCATGTATTCACTCGTCATCTCCGACATCCTCACCTCCTTCGCCGCCATGGACCGTTGCTTCGTCCTCGGTGACGTCACCTACAGCGCCTGCTACGTCGATGATCTCTCCGTCGCCGCCCTGGACGCCGATCACCTCATTCATTACGGCCACAGCTGCCATTATGACGAAGGTTGATTTAGTCCAGAAATTAAAAAGAGAAGAAGATAAATTTTAGTGCAGTTGGTAGTCAAACATTTATACAAAGGTAACCATTTTAGTTTTTGTGGGTAACCAAGAGAAATTTCAGTGTCGTTGGTAGCCAAAACTTTCATACAAAGGTAACCATTTTAGTTTTTGTTGGTTACATTTGAATTAAGATTTGACTATCAACTGCACTATGAAAAAAAATCTATAATAGATTTTTTATAATTAATTGGTAACCCAATAAAATTGAATTGGTTACCTTTGTATTAAGGTTTGGCTACCAACTGCATTATGAAAAAAAAATCTATAATAATTTTTTTTTAATTAATTGGTAACCCAATAAAACTGAATTGGTTACATTTGTATAAAGGTTTGGCTACCAACTGCAATATGAAATAAAAAAATCTATAATAGATTTTTTTTTATAATTAATTGGTAATTCAATAAAACTGAATTAAGGTTTGGTTACCAACAACATTATGAAATAATAAAAAGACAAGCTCCGCCTCGACAAGGACAAGAAGTTACTTCACGATGGCAAGGCAAAGGGACGCGCTGCCGACGATAAGGATAATCTTCATTTAAATTCGGTTTTCGTTATAGATCTCTAGCTATTTTGATATTTGTTTGTTGAAAAGAGAGAGAAATACTAAAGCATTTAATGTTTTGGAAGATAAAGTTCTGAAAAACTTTGTTGTCAGTTATGGATGGTTATGAAAAGGAGTTCAGCGGAGGGGGATAGAAGGGAGGAGAGAGAAAGTGCTGAATTGCAACCTATTAAAACACTCAACTAAATTAAAGGGATAAGAATGCACTAATTTTGTAAATAAAATATTGCATATGCATTAATTTGTAAATATTTTATGTATGCACTTTTGTTGTAATTTTTAATTAAAATGTACTAATAAATGTAAATGTTCCTATTTATTTTTCGAGGTTATATTTGTTTGCAAAAAGTATGTTTAGAATTTAACTATTTATCTTAATTTAATACTGCCCCGGTTCCTATATAAGTGTCGCTGCGACGCCCCCAAAATAGGTATACATCACCCATCTTGAGTCGCCAAATACATGGTACAAAATTTAAATACAACTTAATTATACAATAGTCGTGTAAGATACGACAAAACATAATATAAGAGTTTTCATAAGAATATTGTCATCTAGACAATATCCACACTCAATGGAATCCTCATTATATTTATTATCACACTATTTAACAGAATAGTGAGGACTACTAATGCTATCATCTGGGCCGTCACTCCATTCCCCGACTAGTCCCAACTATATTCTTATTTCCTGAAGAGAACAATGAAAGCAAAGGGTGAGCTCAACTAGCCCAGTAAGAAATATTATGACTAAGATAATGCAGAATAAATTAACCTTAGCCTTCAACAGTATAACAACTGATATAATATAATAGACAACAAGTTTTAGATCAACAACTACAGCGGAATAAGCAATCCATTAGAAGAGTCAAGTAGAGCATAAAGTCTACTATCTTCTATGATTTAAAAAGTTTTTCATCAACTTTATTGTTGAGACTCAGCTTAATAAATAAAATCGAATCATCCATGCACCACGACCAAGGATATCCATGTAATCATCAATGGTTATGATTATACCGAATAATCCCTGGTCATAATCATACCAACAACTGTCCATCAATGAACTACAGGCCAATGAGGACTTTTACCACATCATTCATTACATTACGGTCATGATTATACCAAATAATCCCTGGTCATAATCATACCTAGTCCATCTATGCACGTAAGCCAAATATGACTTTCATCACAATATAAGCATGAGGATGATGACAATGACATAATAATTCAATAAAATAAGTTCAAGGATAAATTTTAAAGATTTATAATTTAATTTATCCGTAAATCAATAATGTCTAAATTGTCAACATGATATCGCTTTGTGGAGTAAAATTCAAGAATGCTTTCGGAAGAATATTTCCGTAAAAGATACTAGATGAAGCTTAAATATCCGTGATATTCTACTAATTTCATGGAGTATAGAAGCCAAAACTTTAACCAACCGAGTATAATAGAATATATGAAAGCGCAAATGGATTTTTGCCCGGTCATGCAGTAATCCACGTGAGATGATCATTTCCACAATTTAATAAGGAATGAATGCGAAGGATCATTCACCGTAAATGCGCAGTAATCTCATAGACAAGTTATTCCAATGTAATAATAAAGAATGGAATAATGAAGAATTCACCATGCATGCGATAGATCAAGATGACATGTTATTCCAACGTAATAATAAAGAATGGAATAATGAATAATTTCACTATGTATCGCAGATTGCTTGGCGATAATGAGTTATTCCAACATAATAATAAAGAATGGAATAACAACCCTTACAGTATTGAAAGAAAATAACTCTCTTCATGAATACGAAAGAATAATACCCCTTACCTTAGAAGAAAACTGGAATAGTGAGGTAGCAGACTTCTCTTCTCTTTTCTCTCTATAATTTCTCTCTATAATAATTGCTCTATAGCTTTAGTGAATTGGTGATAAATGAAGGAAGAATGAGCTTCTATTTATAGGAAAATATAGTTTCAATAATTGCACATTTTGGGGCTCAAAATATTACAGTATAATACATTTATCTTTTCCTTCATTTTTAATTTAGTCCTGTAAGTATTATCAAACTTGCATCACCTCCCCTAATAGTAAATCATGTGAATCAATAGTAAATCATGTGACTCAATAGTTCTAAACATGTGAAAAAAATTAATTACAGTATAGTACCTTCAACTATTCCTCCATTTTTAATTTAGTCATGCAAGTATTATCAATCTTGCACCAACTCCCCTAATAGTAAATCATGTGAATCAATAGTACACACATGTGAACACATAGTTATAAGCATGTGAATTAATAGCAATTAATTCCTTATTTATCCGATTAATTACCCGATTGGTCAATATAACTTCTAGACATTAATTATCATCAAAATAAATGTCAATTTCCACTAACACTAATAATTCTCACACAATGTAATTATCAATTTCATCAACACGAACTTATTCATCATTAATATTATAACTCATAATATTTAACAACCAGGTCGTTCCCAGGAAAGAGGGGGCTTTCCGATAAGGATTTCTCCCTATTGGCGCGCAATTAGGTGACCAAACCTCTCCTCGATGTAACTTCTAAACATTATAATATTGCAAATAATAATATGAATAACTTTGTCGTCTCAATTATTGATTTAATAATATAAAATATTATGCAGATGATATTGTGACCATAATTGAATCAATAATATGAGAGATATGATGAAGCAATTATTGTAGCAATAATTGAGTATAACCGAGTGACTTTTTACGTAAGCATCAATAATCAATATCGTAGTGCTACTCTTACGAACCACACGTACATCGTACTTTTACTACTAAGGGTAGTTCAACGCTTTTAACGGTAACACTTTCGTAGTTATTTTTATAAAAGATAATTACGTCATTTTCTAACTACGACAATACTTCCGTTGTGGGTTACACTAATGATCATGACGTCGCATTTAATATTCCCCGTTAAAACGAATATTTCCCGACCAATCGAATATTTTATAACAACTTGCTTACTTTGAAAAATTTATAAATATTACCCACAACTATAACATTATATCAAATCTACACCATAATATTCAAAAATATATTTCGAGATAATTATTCTTTATTCATAAAAGTTGGGGTCTTACAACCTCCCCTTCTTATGAAATTTCGTCCTCAAAATTAGGGTACGTACCTGATATATCGAAGAGGTGAGGATATCTTGACTTCATTTCAGATTCTAACTCTTGAGGTATAACCTTTGAATGTCGAATATGATCCTTCTTATCCAAGATTTTAACACGTATCTCCTTATACGTAAAATCTTCTTTTATCTCGTTTAGTTCTAATTCAATAATGTGGTTTGGGTCATTCACATATTTACGTAACATCGATACGTGAAAAACGTTATGAACACGCGACATACTTAACGGTAAATCGAGTCTATAGGGCATAGTTCCTACTCGATCAAGGATTTCAAATGGGCCAATTAAATCGAGGGTTGATATTTCCTCTATTCATCGACTCTTGCTTCTAGAATAACGCCTTCTTGAACCTTCTTCTTCATATTCATCAGCTCCAGGTGTATAGTTTGAGCGGCTTTAACTTTATTGATTAAATTTGATTCTACTCGTATATTCGGTATTTTCACGTGGGTCGCTAGAGTCTTTAACTCTATCTTCATCATTTGTAAGTTATACGAAATGGGTTTTTATGTTAACAACATCGCACTCGTAAACACATACGATCTTCTACTCAACGCTATACCACTACGCTCGCTTCTTCCACGATGATATTGAATGGTATAGTCGTAATCTTCAACAGCTCGAGCCAACGTCCTTGGCGCATGATACATTCATTTTGGTTGAAGAAATATTTAAGGGTTTTAGAAATGGCTTTTATACTGGGGTCAATACAAAATTCGATTTTACGCTCTAGGGGTAGGCTAGGAAGTCTTCAAGAATACATCAGAAAATTTATTAACAATAGAAATATCATTCAAAACTGTGATTCTCATCCAAGACTTGGATAGTACGTCACATTGATACCTACCAACTTGCCATCATCATTCATGACGTCGCCTATAAAAAGTCTGGCTTCAGTGTTTTCCAAAACTTGGAAGTCACCAGCGAAAGGCCCGGGGCTCTTTACTTATGGCTTGGTAAGATCGTAATTGACTTTAGTGGTTTGTTTGCTTGAATTCGCATAACAGGTTGGTTAGGAATATGAAAGCTAACAACCTTAAGAAAATAATTAATTTTGGCATGATGAGTAGTTAACCAATCGATTCCTAAAATCACATCAAGGGCAAGTATTTTCAAAGAGATAAGATCGACAGGTAACGTGAAAGTGTCGATTTGAATCAACAAGATTTATAAATGATTGGAGGTAACGAAGGTTTCTACTAACGAAGTTTCAACTAATAAGTCAAAGTCTAACTTCTCAGGTCAAATTTAAACGTTGGTAAAAGCAAAGAGAGATAAAAGAATGGGTAGAACCCAGATTCTAATAAGGTATAGACTTCACAAGAATTTATAATTAACTAACCCGTGCTAACTTCGTTTGGGTTACTCGCTTTTTGAGAAGTCACGAAAAACGCTCTCCCTGAAACCACCGACTTTGTTTTGTCCGTATTCGCTTTTGGTGCCACCGCCCCATTTGGACTTGATTTATTCTGTGGCAAAATCGAGCTATATGACCGCGTCTTTTCCACAACTAAAACATACCTTGGAAGGTTGTGAATAGTTTGGACTTATGTGTCCTCCTCTCCGCATCTATAGCATCTAAGCTGGCGGTGATTCTCCTCCCTAGAATTGTTGTTGGTGTTAGTCTTTGCTGCCGCGTCTTCCCATCATCGTTAAATCTTCTCTTCTTGAATTTTCCACTTTATTATCTTCGCCATGATTACCACCGAAGTGGTTACCATTCTTGGCATGATAATTTCCCCACGATGGTTATCATTGTTAGATGGTCGTTGCCGGCTGATACGATTATTATCGTGTTGTTGGTCGTTGCCTTTTGGTTGTCTTTGATTTCATTATCGCCCTCCAATAAGTGAGCCCTATTCACAACATCCGAATATAAACAAAGTTTGTGAGAAATGAGGTATTGACGTATATCGAGTTTCAAACCTCTTAGAAACATTCACGGCATTCGCTCTTCATTATCGACCAAATAGGATGCAAATCGGGATAACTCCGCAAATTTAGCCTCGTATTGCGACACGATCATATTGTTTTGCTCCAACTTGATGAACTGCACCTCCTTCATGTGACGAATACTTTTGGGAAAGTACTTGTCGTTGAACAACTCTTGGAACTTCTCCCAAGACATCTTGAGTGCGTCAGGCTGGGTACAACAGATTCCCACCAGTAATCTGCCTCTTCACGCAACATAAAGGTGGCGAAGGAAACCTTTTGCTCCTCTGAGCATTCCAAGACATCAAATATCTTGGTAATCTGCTTTTACCACATCTCCTCCTTAAGTGGTTCTAGCTTTCCCAAAAACTTCGACGGTCCTTGCTCCTTGAACTGCTTAGCAGTAACCAGCCATGGGTTGCCATTGTTTTCACCTGCATTTTGAACAGGAGTCTCTCTCGCCTGATGTTTCATAAATTGCATAAAGCCTCGGAACATCCTATCGTTCATCATTTCACACTACAAAAAAATGGGACTTCAGCAACAACCGATTTTCGTTGCTAAAGGTGCCAAATTTCGTTGCTAAAGATTTTTGGCAACGACTTTTATCATTATCAGATCTTTCGTTTACAAGAATGAAAGCGTTGCTAATTGTTCCGCAATGAACATATTTTTTTCGTTACCAAAAGTAATACATTTTGTAACGAAATTTGGCTTTCGTACAAATACATCGATCCTTTAGCAACAAAATGTATTGTTGCAGAATAATTAGAATTTCGTTGCTAAAAACCCCATTTCGTTGCAAAAGTCTGCTATTTGGCAACGAAATGAACTCTTTTTTTTTTTGCAACGACCATGCATTTTCGTTGCAATTGACTCCATTCTGCAATGACATTTTTCGTTGCAGTAAATTATGATAATTATTGTCTAAGCTTGCTTTTGTTGCGGAATGTAAATTTTTTAGCAACGATTTTCGTTGCTGATTATATTATTTGGCAACGATATTATGCTGAATCAGCTACAAAAAATGTTTGTTGCTGGTTATTTTTCAATAGCAACGAAAATCATCGATTAGCAACGACATTATATGTTGTCGTTTCTTTATATGTGCAACGAAAGTTGATATGATTTGCAACGATAAAAAATGTTGTCTTTTATTTTAGTATTAGCAACAATATCATATCCGTTGTTATTAGGTTAATTTTTCGTTGCCAAATATTATATTTTTAATGCCATTAGCAACAAAAATTTGTTGCTAAATGTATAAAAAATTGTTGCTATATTAAAACTTGTTCAATGCTTTGGTAACGAATTATATTGTTGTCAAATCAAAATTTGACATTCTTTTTGTGTACCTGGCTGGCTCAATGTCCCCATAGAAAATAATGACAAAATATACAAAAAACTAAAATATTATTAACTTAATAAAATCATCCATTACATAATCATTCATTATCTTTACAATTAACCATCTAAAGCTACCACAGTTCTTCAATCAAAGTATATATCAACATATATAGAGAGAGTACACTTCATAATTTCGTCCGTTATCTTCCGTAAATGTAGCACGGAAATTTGATACCCAGTATTGCAAGGTAGGTCGCAGAAGCAGTCTTCCTGCACATATTTAAAAATAATAGCAAGTCAGAAAAATGAAGCAAATAGGTCACCAGAGGCACTTAGTGCCAAAATCAATACACAAAGACAACAATGTTGTGTTATTTTCTTACTAATCAAGGGACATGGAAGAAGGTAATACCCTTTTTATTTTCTTACTTGGAAATGAAGCTCAATTGAGGCTCAATCTTGCTAAAAATCTTGTCTGCAAAGACAAACAGTGAAAACAAGAACACTCAAAAACAGCCATTGAAAAACAATTAAACTTGTGTTTCTAGAAAAGAAAACAAGAAAAAGCATGAAACTCATAAACAAAAGGTACGTATATATTGCCCAGTAACTAGATATGAGCCTGCAAGGTGGAGGAATCTTCAAAGAATACACTAAAAATTTGACAGCAATATTTCCTTGAAACTAAAAACAAGTGTGGCTAACTGACGCAATAGATTAAGATAATATTTAAAAGAAGCATTATGACAACATATTTTTTAGATGGCTTGCTGAAAAATCCTACAAAATAACAAAGCATTCAGAACGATAAGCAATGAATATAAATTTCCTTGATGGTTGAAAAGGGTAGTTACAGTGAGATGTTAAATTATCTCCAACCGCAAACATATAATGTCCATCTTTGTCATCTTCTCGCCATGGGGGAGAATCATTTCGAGCCACTGGTTCTTGCAAATTGTAATGATTAAAATGTTACATTTTGAGATCAATGGACAAAATATGAGGATTAGATCCCCCCACCCCATTCCCCACCCCACCCCACCCCACCCCAACCCAAAATTCCCCCGGCATAGGCAGACCTGATTGCTTAATTATAGTTATAAAAGATATAAATACTACCTTAGATAAAAAATGCTAAACATGCAACAGTTTTCATGTCAAAACTGCATATTTAGAAACTAAGCTAACTATTCTAGAGTGTTTAAGCAGAAACTGAAAGTTTAGATCAACCCTTCAGAAACTCATCTCTGCCCTTTTGTCCTGCAAATAAAGTTATGTACATAAGTTGAGCACCCAGAACTCCAGTATATTATTAAAGCAATGAGCTTTTGATCCACTGATGACTTGGTCCTCTACATATCCAGAATGAATTTCCCCATGATTATTGAAATTACCAAAATTATGCATCCGATGAATGGTTTTAAATTAGTTGATATGGATGTTGTGTCATTCACAGTTGGAGGGCTTTCTCCGAAACCAGTTGGAGGAATTTCACCAAAACCTATTGGGGAGCCTGGTGGAGGGTTGCTTCCATTTAACACTGTTGGAGGAGAAACTGAGCTGCAAAAAGTCGAAAGAACAAAGGTGATGGCAAGTATTAGTTTCTTACTAAGCAGGCTATAGAAGCTAAGGTAAAAGGAGGGTCGGAGAAGCTATTTTATTGGGGTTTTTTTTCCAGGATTAGATAGGAAAATGAGAATTTAAGCAGGGTTATTGTTTTTTATTTTTATACTTTTACCAAATAGACAAACAGACCAACAGTATGATACTTGAAGCTATTAGATAAACTAGCACAAGGGACACATGGTAGTTAGACCAGCAAGTCAAACACAAAAGTCATGGGCATAAGAAAACCTTCATGAGACGTGAATATATAAAATTAACAGCTAAAATTTTGCATCTCAATTTCAACAGATAATAATATTTCCTTTAGTAAGTAAACTATATAAAAGTATTCCAAGAAGCAAAGAAAGCAGGCAGTATATTTATAGGATCATAGGAAAAAATGACATAGAAAATTAAAACAAAGACCGCTTTCAAAACGAGAATTTAATTATCCATAAATTAGAGAATGTTTCTTCTTTCCACTATATTAGACAAAGAATGTGAACTGAACCAACACATGAGAAATAAAATAATTTAAAGCACATCCTTGAAAGATCACCAAAAAGAAAAAATGTTGTTAATATCTCCTGTTATTATTTTATAAGAACAGACCGGTAAACTTGTCACATGAGGTATGTGTTTCACTACATGAATTATATGGGGCATATGAGGATGTATAGATGTTGAGATACCTGCAATTGTTCTCTGATCGATGGAACAAATCTATACAAGTTATTAAGCATCGATTTAGATGAGCCAGAGGGCTTAGAATGGAAGACAATGTCTACATTCTTATTAAGATCAATCAGCTCTTTGGATGATGTCAATACGTTTAAGACCTGCATAAGAAAAGGAATACAACAAACATAAATAAATGGGGGGGGGGGCGGGGGGTAAAACTACTTTAGAATAACCCTGTTGGTCTAATAGCTTCAAGTATCATACTGTTGGTCTGTTTGTCTATTTGGTAAAAGTACAAAAATAAAAAAACAATAACAAGTTTCTCTCATTGATAGGAAAATGAGAATTTAAGCTTTTTTTTTTCTTTGAATTTTTTTCCCTCTCACCAACTCAACCAAATAGGAAGGGAAAGATAGCTCCTTGTCCATATGCATATACATATCAGTCTTCCTTTCCTTCCTGTCATCCTCCTAAACGACTAGACCAAACAGTATCAAGGTTTAATGCTTTAATAATTGTGAAGATAGTAAACCTGCCCAAGAAATAACAAAGGATATAAAACATTACCCAGGAACTGCAGCCCCTCCATTTGATGACGTTGTTGGCGTTGGAGACTATCTTCAATCATAGACTATCTTCAATCATCATCTGATTTTTGCCACAAAAATTTCTAAGAATATTTTTAATTCGTATCATCTACCGATGATATGAACGAGCATATGGAAGAGCCTCCAGCGGCTTATAGTTAGTATACACTCTTGTACCTTGCAATCAGCAAATGATTTTCGGGGGAGATGTTAGCTGGGACATACTTTACAAGTTGGGATTCTAAACCATATTCCTTGAGCCACATAAATCTCCCCATGTCGATTATATCTTTGCACATGAAGCCAAGTACTGCCCTCTCTACAGCACTCATGTTCCTTAAAATTCCTTTGACTCCGCATATATCAAAATCCCTGCCACATTCTTCCTTCCCACTGCTAAAACAAAGGAAAAGATGTCACATAAATAATTTAACACTCCATCTGTCCAGAATAAATAATAAAAAGGGAAAGAAAAAGAAATAAAGATGGCATTAATATATGAGTTGTTTGGAAATTTGAAGAAACAAAATATTTGTCAAATTTTGGCAAAACAGTTGTAAAATGATTAATTATCCCCAAATGTGAGGTGCTATCAACAACACCAGATAGGCCCGAACCATGATCTGCATCTACCGCCCAGCTGGTAAACCATGTAATTACATGGAAATCTTCTTTGGCAATCCCCAGAGTTGACATATATTGCTGATCTACAGATCAGCCAAATTTAGCGCAAGTTACAATACGAGGAAATTAAAATTCAAACAAGAACAAATTGCCTTAATTGGCACTGGTTAAATAAGAGGCATATATCACTCATCTACAGGTCAGCCAAATTTAGTAAGTAACTATACAAGGACACTTGAAATTCAAACAACAATAGATTGCCTCTGTTGTCATTTGTTTATTAGGGGTACGACAAAGAGATTACTTATGTAATGCTTCCACTGACAAAGATGATGGCAGCATGTTGCTAATGCTAAGCCTCTCAGGTAACAAATTATCCACCAGCTTATGAAATAATTGCATCCGCAACACTACAACATCACAAAAATAAAATAAATTAGTACCACACACATGTAAAGTAATAAACCAAAGACTAATAACAGTCTTGATATAAGGGTCAAGTTTCTTGAATTTGAGTATAATTTACATAATGTTCCGAAATAACAACTTTTCTCAACATGCATGATTTTAAAATTTGCATTCTTATTTAGGAATAAGGGAGCACCATCAGAGCTTATTCTGTTAATAATGCCAAACTGAATGTTGAACAATGCCATTGTACTATGTGTTATACATTATACAACTTCCAATTTCTATAGCATTAACATGTAATCATATTCAGCTGCATTCCATTAAACTATCAAGGCCCAATACCTGAACAAAGACAGTACCATTGGTGTAGGCATGGGGATTGATTGCACGCGTAGTTCGCTGACCACAGACGTTGCAAGTGAAGCACTACTTATCTCATTGGTATTGCAGCTTGATCAGTACCAGTTCCCAACTGTCCATACTGATTCCCACCAAATGCATATACATCACCGTCATCAGAAATACAGAGTGTAAATGATAAGCTTATCATTTACAGTGTAAATGATTCCTTGCCCACACTACATTAAACATCACAATTGAGAATTCCACCTTTAAATGATAAGCTTGTGAATGTGAAAAGAATAAACCACCATGAACAAGGAAAACAAACTAGAAGACCCAATTTATGCTCCAACTTCTAAACCAGTATAAAATATCACTACAGTGTATAAGAATCATAAACTATAGACTTCAAATAAAAATACAACTGACCTCATCATCACTGTCATAGAGACAGCGTCTCAACAAAATAAAAATGCGAGGCTGCAACACAGTATAGCACATCATCTCTGTTAGTAGGTTATAACCAAACCTAAATTCATGTTTTAGAACTCAGTTTACTTGTTAACACAGTTAAAACTTATAGCTTCTAGTTTATGGTGGTTGTTCGTTGTTATCTCACCTCAAAGTACTTGATTAACTGGCAAGAGTGCCGACCCACTTGTCCTACATATAACTCATGTCCTCCTTACTTCATCAGTAATAACTGCAACCCCATGTTTCAATATTCAGTATCTATATATATATATATATATATATATATATATATATATTAAGAAGTGAAGCAGATATAGTTCCAAGTTGTTATATATCTATCTATCGGCAATTATTACCTCATCAAAAGCTTCAAATATGTCAATGTTTGGCTGATGGATGGTGCAAACAACAGTTCTTCCTGTATCTACTGTATTCCTAACTGTTCTCATCACGATTGCAGCAGCTCTTGCATCCAAACCTGAAGTTGGCTCGTCCATGAATATTATGGATGGGTTTGCCACCAGCTCAACTGCAATATTAGCCTCTTTCGCTGCTCAGTTGAGAGGCCATTTACACCTGGCAACCCAATGAGTGCATCCCTCAATGATTTTAGTTCCACAAGTTCCATGACCTCTTCGACAAACATCTGCAGAAATTAGTTAGAATTTCAATACCATTCATGAATTGAAGTTAAAAAAATTGCCATGGATTAGATTCCAACCTTTCTGGTCTCAGAATCAACTTCTGGAGGTTGGCGAAGCCATGCTGAGTAGAGCAAGGACTCGTAGACAGTAACATGAGGCGAGTGAATGTCATTCTGCTCACAGTATCCAGAAATCCAAGCAAAAGTTTCTTGCCTTTTTGGATATCCGGAAATTATAATGTGACCCTCAATGTATCCACCAGTTTTTCTACCTGCCAGCACATCCATCAGAGTTGTTTTACCAGCACCGCTGATACCCATTAGTGCAGTGAGAACGCCTGGCCTGAATGCTCTACTCACACCTTTCAGAAGCACCAATCTATCTTCAACAATGCCTTGGTCTTTCATTTCCTTGAACAAGTCATATTTGACCATTTAAGCTCACTGAAATCATAAGCTAACTGGATCAAAACACACACACTATTCTTTCTACTTACCTGAGGCAGGTCAGAAGAATATTTAATTTCATCAAAGGTTATGGAGTGCGGTTCAAAAGGAAGAACCATTCCCTTTTTCTTGTTCTGATTAGCTTTTACAATGGATTCTTTTCTTCTGATATGGATGAGAACTCAGTGGCCGCTGCAGTGTAGCTTTCTTCTGCTATAAAAGCCTGAGGCTTCCCTAGAGCTGTGGAAATTTTCACTTTGTTATTGCATTATCTCTTCAATATAGGAAACTAAGTTCTGAAGGAAAGAAGACATAGAACGCTCACGCTCACAATTCATTGCTAGTATAGCGAATCAATAGGCATTGGGCCAAAAGTGAGCGGACAGTTCCCCTGGTCAAGCTTGTAACTAGCTTATTAACAGCCAGTCGATCATTCTGTCTTATCTGCAGATAATTATCCTTAATCCTTGTTCTAAATTTCATATAGAGAGCCAAAGATTATATGATTCTTGCATAGTAAAAACCTACATGTAAAAAGACAATCACTTGACAAAAAAAAAAAGACAATCTGTTGAAACCAAATAAACAAAAAGATCATTGCTCTGTTTTAGGCATGTCTTCAACCAAAAAGCAAAAAACTGAAGGGCGTTACTCTTCTTTAATTTTTCAAAAATAGTTCTAATTCTGAATGGAGATGAGACACCTACTATTTTGTTAATTTCTAATTAAAAAAAGTTTGCACATGCCAAACTTAAACATAGAAAATTTCAATATTTACTAAAATTTAGTATTGAAAGTTTAATATTGCAAAAATTCATTCAAAAAATATGTCCAAGTGTGTGTGATACAAATTATAATCTTTGAACACTTCTTTTTCAACTGCTACCCGAAAGTAGGCAATACCAGACTGAAAAAATGCTAAAAAAGGAATAACTACAATTGATTAAAATGAACCCCTTTTACATACATACTCATTTGAGCTTTCAAATTATATTGCAAATAAAGACTAAAACTTGCAGAACATGCATCAAAATCTCATTCTTTGGCTAGCTTTGGCAAAATCTCTGCAACAAAATAATATTAAAACTTGCTAAATATTTTAATCAAACCTGCAATGTATAAACTCCGGGAGGCAAAACCGCATCCGAACTCGCCTTTTCGTATTCCTCGAAAAAGGAGCATGTGGGAACATTAGGGGTTTCAACAGCGAAAGCCCTAACCCAGCTCGCCGTCAGCTTCCTGCACCCAGCATCCACCGAATCTCGATTCTCCACAGAAACCACAGAAGGGTTTATGCACAAATTTTTGCGAGAAGAAAGGCCTAGAGCCAGCATCAAAATTACCGTCTAACTAGGTAAGAGATTCATCTAGGGCATGCTTGGAATCTTCTTTGGAGAGGGAGACTGAAACCTTGATGGTAAAGGCATGTAAAAAAATTCCTATTAAGCTTCGAAGAAGGAGAAAGGAGTCGTGGATTTGAGAGAGAGTTGGGGAAGTCATGGATTTGAGAGAGAGAGTCCGGAAGTCGTAGAGAGAGAAAGTACAAAGACAGGCTAAACCTTGTTTTAATTTTAAACTTTCAATTAAGCATAACGTTTTTCATATGTATCTACAACGTTTTATTAAAAAACGTTGTAAAAAAAAATACCGTAACGTTTTTTATAAAAACGTCATCTTTTAAGTGTTGTCTTTTTATAGGTTTGTACTGGTGAAGGCAACACGCATACGACGCCGTGACGACTTGGTGAAGAGGGACCAGGGGAAGGTGGAGATTTTCTCCGTACTGGATTCTGACTCTGAACCGGCGGGAACTGGAGGGCCCTCCATGCCCGAACCGGTATTCCAACCTCTAACGTTAGCTGTACTCAAAACCAATCCCATCGTTGCATCCTAAAATACCCCAAAAATATCCAGATCTAAACCCTAATTCCCAATATCAAACTCAAATCCTAAATATCAGTTACTCAATCATTAATCTTAGAAAAAAATTATAAATTACCTTGGAAAGAGTACGATTGCTGAGGATTGTGACGAGACTTGAATCATTAGAGTCCCATCGAAGCTCCGATTCATTCTTTGATTATATGGGGAAAAGGTGGGTTTGTTAGAAAATAATCAATGTAAATTGGGAAAAATTGGAAGGAAATTGATAGAGCTTACTCTTGGGAGAGATGGAGAATCGAAGAATCCTTCTGCCGATAGAAGATGGGTCTTTAGATTTGGGAGAAAAGATTGAAGGTAAGAAGGGGAAGAGACGATAGTTGCAGAAGAAGTTAAAGTTTCCATTAGAGAACAGAAACCCAAGAAAGAGAAAGCACCCACTTTTTTCCTGGCTTTTGATACTTGCACAGCAGTTCTGGAAATCAATCTGCAATTCCTTCTTCAATGGACAATAATAGGGTCCGGAAGAGAGATTCTTATTTTTTAAGTATATTATTTGCGAGATAGCTGACTATTTCTTTTAATTTATGACTTATGAGTGGTTTTAGTTTCATGTCGTGTATTTTTTTTTATAAAAACGAATTTTAAAAAAAAATTATCTTAATTTTTTTTAAAACGATTTTATTTTTTTAAAGAAATTTAGAAAAAATAAAAATGTGATTCAATGCCAAACTAACTGGCATTGTAACTTTTT